>JAHPZR010007492.1:15000-50000 GCA_019787425.1 Platygyra sinensis | reverse complement strand
CGCGACGCGACGGCGACCAGCTTTCCATGTAACGACATCACATGAAGATAATAAAAAATCAACAATCGTGATTAGCATAATCCGTGCTAATATTTTTTGTAGAAAAAGAGTTGATTTGTGTGGGCTAACAATTGAACCCTCGAACTACTGTGCAGGCTGAAGTTCCTTGATCGTAAGATCGCAAACTGGAAAGACCGCCGAACAAATTTGCAATCAGGCGTGAAGCGGCCTTCACACGGCAAACTTAAGTTGGCAAACTCGTGTTGGAAAACTTCAAAAAGTTGGCAAACTCGTTCCTTCACACGTCAAACTCGTGGCAAATAGCAAACACGGCAATTTCCAACATGGCCGCTTTTTAGTGCAGTTTCAATCACGTACAACAGTGAAACAGAGGATAAGAAGAGAAGATCCAGAAAGCGGTGGAGAATTAGAAAGGTTTGGAAAAAAACAAGTTTGTCCGCGCCCTCCTCCGTTTTGTTTTGTTTGTTTTTAGTATCTTTGTAAGCTATAGATGAAACGTCCCGAACAGCCGGACAATTGTGAACCACTTAAAGTGTTGGCTCGCGTCCCCCATTTTGTGAAGTGCTACGCAAATAAATCACGTGAATAGAGCTCGTTTTGATTGGTTGAAAATTACCAACACATGTTGGCCAACCGTTCACACGTCAGATACGAGTTTACCAACACGAAAAAGTTGGCGAAAAAGTTGGCGAGAATAGAGGCAAGTTCTATTTGTCGCCAACAGTTTGCCAACTTGTTTGCCGACTGTTTTTGTGCCGTTCACACACATCAACTTGAGTTTGCCAACTTTAGTTTGCCGTGTGAAGGCCGCTTAACTAGTTATTCCGATTTCGATCGTTACAAAAAGTTTGAAAATTCGCGCGCCAAACCGTCGCCCTTTGCGTTCGCCCGGTACATCGGCTTTGTAATTTTCTTCGAAATCGCTTTAACCTGGATTCTTCGCTATTATAGCACATACTGTAGACAAATGGGCAGGAACAGTAATTGTTTACTTGTAAAAAGACTAAATGTTAAAACAAAACGAAAATAATTTGTTCCGTGGCCGATAGAAAACCCTTCATTGCTTGTGGTTTCTGTGGTGTGAAGATCTCGCATGTGATTCGTTACAACACAATAAACATTCCAGACATATTTTTTGGTGTTCACGGTAATCTAATCAGCGCTGTAAAAGTTAAGACCGAATTATAACATTTTTTTTCTATGCAAATGTTTTTTGCTGCTTTGTTTTGTGTATACAGTGATTATTGAAACTCAAAACAGAAGGCAAAACAATATACAGAAAACCTCACCTCCAGGTTACAAAACTCAAATTAAAATTCTACCTTTTCTTGGGTTAGCTTAATCGGGCTCTGAAAAACCCGACCAAGGAGCTACGCTCTTAGGCTGGCCTAAATCCATATATTAGATTCTGTCAAATGGCCTTTTTTCGTCTTCGCCGAAGTGGGCAAAGGCTGGCTTTAATTTGGCGTTACGTTGAAATATGTTGAAATAAAGAAAAGCTTTATATGTGTAGTAATTTGTTCGTTATTATATAAAACAAATAGATTCCATGTTGCCGTGCGTCTGTTCAGTAATAGATCACAGAAGACGTCAAAATGTAGTAAGAACATCAGTGACACACTCGGCTACGCCTCGAGTGCCCCTTTTTTTGTTCTTACCACATTTTGACGTCATCTGTGATCTATTACTGAACAGACGCACGGCAACATGGAATCTATTTGTTAAGTAGATAGTGAGTTGCTTGTTAACAAAGTTACCATCACTTATTGGCATTTTCGGAGTGTTTGAAGATAAAATCTTGAACAAGTAGTAGATTTATCAAGAGCGAATAATCACTTGAGACTGAAAAAAGTTGAATTTTTTAAATAAATTATTCTCAAAAGCATTTTCCTCTTTGGGTTTGTTAAATTCAAGACAAAGCGATCATGGTTTCATACCTTGAAGTAATTTCAAGACCAATTTTGTGTTTGGCTTACATGTAGTCTCACTCGAAATACAAATGAGACAGCTCAAGTATTTTTTCTGGGTCATTCTCTAAAAAAGAAACAGATATTTCTATCTTCTCCTTGCATCTCGTACACCTTATTCCGAAATGGCCGCCGTTTTAGTAATCTTTTGTTTACTTGCAAATTAGCCCTTGTTGCCTCGTTCTTAAACTCGAAATTCACGGTCAATTTTGCTCATTTGCATCACAAAATCTAGCGTGTATGGGAAACAATTTCGGGCTATTTTGTAGTTTTAGCCCGAAATTGCCTCGCATACACGTTGGTTTACATTGTAATGCAAATGAGAAAAATTAACCGTGAAAAGGGCTATTGAAATGGGAACAGGGTATCATGTGACTGCCCAGCCAAGGCATCTAGACATGATTACTACAGTGCTGGCTTGTGTCTGTAGGGCAGAAACCGACTTTGCATGTTTACAACGAAGAGCTATCAACAACTGACATTCAGTAATGTAACTGTTACTGTAATCGCCATGTAAAATAAATTTCCAGTGACCTTTGCCTTTTGCAGGAGCTTAAAGATCCACCAGATGTATCTGACATACAATTTATGCCGACTGAGCGCGGTGTAAAGTTGATAGCAGTAAGCATGGCAAACAAGTTGGATGAAGTTTGGATTTCAAGTGAACCGACTCTACTAATGGTGTACTTAAACCAGTACTTTCCAAATCTCTATAGATGGTATGTGTTGCTTAATGTAACATGTTTGTTTCTTGATGTTATATGCGTTATGATCAAACTTTCCTGAAACCACCTGTAAAAATAGTGACTAGTTGTGATAAGTGAATAAAGATAGTGAATTCACTTATCACTGCTTGCGATGACTACTGTAGCAGTATGGAGGACGACTGTCACATATGAACTCAGTTGAATGACCTTGCCCTGCAAATGAGATCTCGTAGCTCAGTGGATTGAGCGTCCGCCCGTTGTTTAGAAGTTCATGGGTTCGATTTCTGTCAGGGACTCAGACTTTTTCTTTCTTCCACGCTCGTGTCATGTTGATCAATTCACCTTTCACATAGTCGTTAGTTGTTAGTATGTATGTGCTATCCAATCCTTGTGGTGTTTCTCGGGGGGCAAGTACCTACCTACAAGCGAAATCGCTTGGCAGGGATGAAATGTTCAGTTTATTGCTTAAACACCAACAAAATACCAAACCAGAGGATGTTACTTTTTCTACGAAAGGCGCAGTAAATTACGTAATCATAAAAAGGTCATCCTTTCACCTGTGAAGGTATCATATTTTCGCGCTAAAGTTCACCTGGTATTTTATTGGTGTTTATATAATAAATCAAACTCCGCAATGTTACACCCCTAAACAAGACGGGAAGCACCCCCACCCCTTTGAACGCGGAGTCAACCCCGGGCTCTGGCCCCTGTACTTTGATTTTAACATTGCGGCATTAACATCAAAATCGCTTTGTTATGTCTTCTATCTACAGGCTTACTAAGATGTTCCTTATGGAAGGCACAAAAGGACTTCTGCAGCATAAAGGGAAATCAGCAGCAGAAACCAACGAGTTATAGACTAAGAAATGGAATGTACATCAGTCGTGAAAATGTAACATTGCACTTAGCCTTTCGCCTCTGTATGTGACTCCACTCATTAGCCCTGCCGCGTATTCAGTTTCAGAGACTTTTCACCGATCTTACTTAGGTCTTATTAACCGAGCAGGAGGTCTGTATAGGAGAATCTTGACCGAGGTCGTAAGTACAGACCGAACGCAGTGAGGTCTGTACACACGTCCACGGTCAAGATTCTCCCATGCAGACCGACTGACCAAATTTCGATCTCATCAAATGCATACTGAGGCTTCTGATTACAATTTATGGAATGTAGACGCTGATTACATTTTTGTAAAGGGATGCTGGTCATTAGGATTATAGCACACGCTCCCGCTTGTTAATAGGTGGCTGGCTTGGTAGACAGAATAAAAAGGATAGGGATTGTTAATTTATTTCAAAAAATATATATGTCGTTATGATTCGTGAGTGTGAGTGTGAGCGAGTGAGCGCTGACGTTATGCGTGACATTTTACGTGACTTTCATTGCTTGACCCTCAGCTGCGTGATGCGTGAGCAAGTGAACACGTGACGCTATGCGAGAGACCTCACGTGACTTTTATTGCACGACCCTTAGCTATCAGAGCTCAACGTCATATCGAGGTTTTAGGCTTTAGTGCAGGCGTTATAACTACTCACAACACAGATAGCATAACATAGCGCATATTGTATAACATCGCACAATATAGCGCAGCATGGCGTATCATTGTACAATATCACCCAACATGGCACAACCTAGCACATTAAAATATAGATAGGACCCTGCGCGCGCTCTGATTGGTCAAAAACCCATGTTTTATCAGAGTATAAAACATAAAAAGAGCGTGTTTTATTGTTTGGCGCGCGTAAAATCTATATTTTGAGGCACTGTTTACACGGACGCGGTTTCATTTGTAACCGCATCGGTTTCGATGCGGTTATGCCTTTCGTTTACACAGCGCCGGTCGAGTTCGTTATCAGAACCGGGTCGTTTTGAAAACGCTTTCAAAAGTGGAGCGTTTTCAAAACGATACGGTTTCATTGGTCGTGTAAACGGCGGAACCGCATCGATTTAAAAACGGTCTGGCTGGCGAAGCAAATATGGTAAACCTCGCACGGAGTGCAGCGCTTTGCTTTTACAGCTTTCGTGTATTTTACTCTCTATAAACCGAGATATACCGCAATAACAGGCAGAGATGTCGTGAAATGTTGACTTTTTCGTCGATATGGAAGAAACACAGGTGGCCTTGACTTTGCATTATTTGTCAGACGAAGAACGACTCAAGAAAACAGCAAACGCTTTTGGTGTCTCTCGAGCATGTGTTTCTCTAATAATAAGAAGAGTAACGAGAGCAATTACTGTTTATTTGGGCCCAAATTACATCAAACTTCCCATGACCGAGAACGCGGTAAAAGATTGTGTGACCAATTTTATGTGTGAGAACGAGAGAACGAGGCCTGAGAACGAGATCGCCTTGACATAAACGGTTGGATTTAACGGTCGGATAGGTTCCGTGTAAACTCTTCGAAACCGTGTCATTTTCGATGCGGTTTCCAGGTCATGAAACCGTTTCGATTCGAAACCGCGTCCGTGTAAACGTAGCCTAAAGCATATGAAGAAGCCTAAGCCGTGTATTACACTGTGATACAACACTCCGGTCATTTGAGACCACTCGAGAAATGTAGAAAACACTCGCCTGGGGCTCGTGTTTTCTACCTCCCTCGTGTTCTCAAATGACCATCGTGTTTATCACAGTGTAATACACGGCTTAGGCTTCTTTATTTGTTAAATATAGTCCAACACGACACAATATAGCGCAACATAGCTCAGCATTGTCCAACACAGAGCATAGCACAACATTGGACAACATGGCACAACAAAGCACAACATGGAAGAACAAAGCACAATATACCAGAAAAATAAAAATATGACAACCGTGACATGGCTCAACATAGCACGATACAGCACAATAAAGCGCAACATAGCACTAAATAACACTGAAATAACGTGGTACAACATGGCGCAACATAGCACACAACTTAAAACTACAAAGCACAACATGGCGCAACAGAGAACAATATAGTCCAACATGGCACAACGTAGCAGCGGAATTTTTTACATTTTTAACGGAGACTTTTTTCCGACCCGTTTCGTCTCTAGGCGACACTTTTCAGGAAATGAGTAGAACTAACATTTAACAGCATATATAGCATATTTCAACTTCCCATGGAAGTGAATAATTATTGAAACATGCTATAAACAGACGTTCCAAGAAGCACCTTAAATTATATTATTGCATGTTGCTATATTTTTGGGGCCATACGATTAGCGCTAATAGTATGCCCCCAAAACCAAGTTATTTATAAAGATGTGCTAAAGTAGTAGTAGATTTATAAGTAATATATCAAACGAGAGAGACAGTGTTTCATCGGGATATCCAAATACCGAGAAGAGAGTTGAAAATATATGACGCACAGTGGAGTATTTTTGAGCAAATTCGAGGTGTTTGGATAGCCGATGAAACACTGTCTCGAGTGTTCGATATTTCCTCTCAATTGGAACAAAACCTAACCAGTAAACGGCGGAGTAAAATCTCAAAATGTATGCTAATCTTTAAGACCGGGTATCCAAACCTTAGTTCACGGTTGTGATTTTCTTTGTTTTAACTTGATGAATTATAAATTAGTCTGAGAACTAACAATACAGTCTAGATCTAGTAAATGTCTCTTGATGTAAGCGCGACTACAGTTAAATGAAGATTTAAAGATAACGTGTCTTCCACTGTGGGATTTGTCCTTCCAAGAGAGCCATTTAGTATGAGGGGAGCAAAAATCTAACTGAGTAGCCGCGAAGCCTGAGACGCTTCCAGAATTTCTCACTCGTCTTGCTAAAAGCTTTATACGTGGATTTCTGTTATAGCGCGGTAATTGTCTCTGATAAAGGCTTTCTTGTTGCTCGCGGGATAAAAAGACTCGAAGGGAAAGCACAACATTGGACAATGTAATAGCACATAGCACAACATGGCACAACATCGGACAACATAGCTCAAAATAGCGCAAAAAAGTACAACATAGAACAATATAGCACAACATAGTACAACATGGCACAACATAGCAAAACAGTACTACATTGTACAACATAACCTAAAAAAAGGACGCCTGGTCGCAGGTTATGTACAACATCGCACAACTTGCCACAAGATAGAACAACATACCATAACAAGAACGCGACAAAGCTTTTATTATCTCCTGTGTCACATGACCTCGTCATTATTACACTCGATAAATATGACGTTTAACTCTTAGTTTTGTATGCCTAGTGTACCGTGAACTGTTCTGTGCTAACTTTCTTGATCTGTAATTGCGGAATATCATATATTTTAAATGAAAAAAAAGATACGATACGTCTGGCCACGCTTAAGATTTTAGTTCAATCTTCTTGTACCGATGCTATGCGCATTTTCTGTTTCAAAAACTGACAGAAATCAACAAACATGGGCCTTCTGCTTACGTTTCAATTTAGTAAAATCCAACTAGTGGTCTATTATCAATGCTGCGTTCTGATTGGTTGAGCTACTAGTAGGCTATTTGTTATAGCCCACTAGTAGCGAAAAGCGCCGGCTTTGAAAACCAAAACAATGGCTTTATCTAGCGAAATATGTTTTGTCTCGATATTTTTGTGACCAACTAGTTGGATTTTACTAAAACAATTATTCCTCTCGTCCTCATGGGCTCTGAGTCAATAGCTCATTCGGCCTTCGGCCTCATGGGCTATTGACTCAGAGCCCATTCGGGCTCGAGGAATAATTGTTAATTATTCTGAGTCATTTCTTCCTCTTCAGACGAATATTGCTTTCTAATCCTTCATGGTTTCTCGCAAGGCCAGGAATCAAACTTGTGTTAAATTTTACAACGGCTGTTCAGAATATGTAGCTAGCAAGCGTAGTTGAGGAATTGATATGAATTCAAAATTATAAGAGGTGATTGCCTATGGAAATATTTTATTCTTCAAACCCTTTTATTATTATCAGTTTAGTTCTGCAGCAGCATTTCTTTTAAAATGGCGACAAAACTCAAGCCAAACTGCATAGATGATATGGAGCGTTGATTCTTTAAGGACAAAGAGTCGATCCCGCGTTTCCTTTGCCAGTTGCAAATAGTCAGAACAGATTGCCAGAAACCATCAGAATGAATAGGGACTTCGATCTGTATACAGCAGAAACAATTTTTCCGCTGGAAAAGACATCTTTAAATAACCCGCTTTAGTCATGTTATTGAGAAAAAATGATTTGTAGAGACCCTGGAGCCACCGATGTTTTAAATTTGATTAACAAATTCAGTGTAGCCCCTGAGGAAGGTTAGTCCTGTCTAACCGAAATATTGGGCAAATAAATTTATCATTTTTAGCCGTCTGGTCAGCCTTTCAATTGGTTTTATAGTTTTTTTCTCTGCTGATCTTGATTTAAGCCACGATCCGGCTTCACTCCGCTGCTGTTTGTACAAAAAGGTCCTTGCATTACAGTTTACAAGATTTATACAGTCAATTGTGTGGCGGTCGTTTCCAAGATTTCTATGCTGAAACGAAAGTATCATTGGTGCGTGTGCAGACAAGGAGCTCAATTCTCGGCTCTAGACGATCAAATACGTTTTGGGGTTGTGTTTTTAGCACCCTTCAGGTGTTACAGGAGTATCCTTTCCTGGTGAAAATTTTACAATTTTTAAGGGCCTCTAAAGACCAGCGTGAAAAGATGATAATGACGATTGGAACGAGTTTACAGTAATTTTTTTAAAAAAATATTCTAGTCCGATGATGTGTAAATTCCTGTCAAAGTTTTTTTTTAGAATCTCTCAGAGAATCCTACAGGGTATTACAACTACTTTTTCTTTTTAATGAGGTTGGCCTCATAGAACCGGCGCCCGTTTTATATAGTAAGTACGTAATTGAATAAGAAGGTACGTAGCTCAACGACTGTTAAGGTGGCCGAACACAGTTTTCTAGTGCCTATGCCTAATTCACCATAACTTTTAAACTATTTATGCTTTGGCGTCCGTTTTCTGCAAGAGTGAAGGTTAACCACAGAAATATTTTCTAGTATTTTGACTAGGGTGTGTGCTGTTGCCATGGCAACGGGGCTGGTGAAAAACAAGGCTTAAGTAATGGTTTTTCTTTATTTAAAAAAAATCCTGTCGTTAGATTGTTTTCATATTTTGCACGCTAAAGAATTGACATGGCATCCCTTCTGTCAACACTGTTCTAATAAAATTTTGACATAGGCGATTTTCGTAATTCGCCGTTAATCGTTTTCTGTATTATTAAAAATTCCCTATGTCAAAATTCAATTTTTTTTTTGATAGATCATTCACGTGGTCTCTGAACTATTTTTCTGCCAAATTTCTTGAAATCTTGAAATTCTAACGACTGGATCGTTAGAAATCGGCATGTTTCTGCTGGAGCAATCTGTCTCAATTTTTCGAGCAACTGCGCATGCGTTGCATTTAACTGGGTTTTTTCGGTAACAAACAAAAGCTGAAAATTGCTGGGTTCTTAGCATCGTTACCTTTTCTAACATATCTTTGTAACAAAAGACTAAAGCCATCAAATACACTGCGTTCAATTATAGATAAAAATAACACAGATAGTGCGGGTGTTGAAGTAAATAAAATGATCGCTCTATTGACGGCATGTTTTTTTTTTTGAAATCCTTGTGCACGTGCTAAATATTGCATCAGCAAAAGCACGCGCAAAAACTGTGTTCGGCCACCTTAAATTACCTTACATTGGTCCTTTTTATATTATCACGCAGAAAAAGATTCGTCATTTTGCCAAACGTTATTGTAACAACATTGATATTAAGTTAGTTTTCTCATCTTTAAAAATCGGTAACATGATCCTATCCCAAGTGGGCTCCGTGCGGGTGTAGTATACAAGTTTTTGTGTGCGGACTGTAGTGCCTGCTATGTCGGCGAAACCATGTACCCGACATTTTTCCACGCGCGTACGTGAGCATATTTACAGTGATAGGACCTCGCACATTTTTAAGCATTTACAAAATTCTGAACATTGCCGCACTTTATACTCTAATAACTGTTTTAGCATCCAAGATCACGCTTCCACCACCTTCCGAATTAAGATAAAAGAAGCCATCCATATTCAATGGAAAAGCCGACATTTAATCATCAACTTAATGTTAATTTAAAACTTTCTTTGTAATATTTTACATTGTCATATTCCTCTTTTTCTTATAGTTAAATAGCTTTTTGGCTCACACAGTATATTTATTCAACTCTGTGCTTTGTGATTTAACTGAAGATGACAGAAGTTTCTCTCGAAACATGCTTCTAAATTTAAAAAGTGTGGTGTTATTTCTTAAAATATCGACAGTGCGCATAATATCGAATTAGACAGTCGATCACCACGTGCCAACCTATCTAAATGGGCTTCAGATTGGCAGATGGTCTTAAATGTATCAAAGTACCATCTACTCCGTATCACAAATAAGTTTTACCCCTCTGATTTCATATATTCCATGTATTCTGAGGTTTTATATAAAGTCTCCGACTGTGACTATCCGGGTGTTAGGTACACTGAAGCCCTCCGTTGGGGTGCTCATTGCCCAAAGATAGCTGCTAAAGCAAATAAGTCCCTTGGCCTCATCCGGAGATTAATGAAGCCATACAGACAAGATGTCAACGAGAGGGCCTACATGTCCCTAGTTAGACCAACCCTTGAATATGCATCTTCCTCATGGAACCCATATACTGACTGTGATATCAACCGTTTTGAACAAGCCCAGAAGAACGCAGCCCGCTTTTGCCTGTAACAATTACAAAACCTCTGCAAGTACTTCCAAGCTAGTTAAGTCCTTAGGCTGGGACACCCTTGAACAGAGGAGTCTTCTTAACCAATCAGTGCCTTTTTTTAAGTTTCACAATAACCTAGTAAATTGCAATATTCCCGAATCCGTAAGCTCTTACCGTAAACTTAAAACTACTCGACGCCACCAGCTCTGTTACCAACAGTTACATGCCAATGTTCTATCTTTTAACTACTCTTTTTTCACAAGAACCATTCGTCTATGGAATCTGCTCCCCTATGAAGTCGTGTCAAGCGACACATTAAGCCGCGCAGTCTGCTTTGCCTGCCATCAGATCACTAAAGGTGCCACCTCACCTCCGCAGGCTCTAAACCGTTGACCAGTCCCTTGACAGTCCCTCCTAGTATTAAAGGAATCTCTATCGTGGGAGTACATATTCTAAGTTGTAAGTGGGATGGAGATTCTCGCCCATGCCACACTCGAGTGGAATCCTAGCCTATGCTTCACGAGTGTTTTGAAGATGTCAGTTTTGGCCCTCCGTCAAATCACCATATGCGTGTTTCAAGCGTGAAATTCACTACAAATTGGACGGTGCTTGGGCTGAAGGGTCTCGCCAAAGGCAGTTTTCCTTCTTCTGGAGCGCTTAGCGATCTACCAACCTCGCGTTTACCGTCTCGCAATTCTGAACAATGCCAAAAGCGTTTTGATATATGGTATTTTTGGCCCTCCGGAAAATCTCTAAACCTCTATTTTACCTGTGGCATTCTGTCAAATTGGACAGTGCGTCGGTTGGTGATTCTCGCCCGTGTAATTTTTCTATATTCTCGTGCGTCTTCGCGCGTATAGCTCTGTGCAACATTAGTGACCTTGCTATTGGAATCCTTATCAACGCATCATGGGGTTTTGATATATGCCAGTTTTGGCCCTCGGTCAGATCTCCACACGTGTGTATCACGTATTAGTAAAATCCAACTAGTGGTCTATTATCAATGCTGCGTTCTGATTGGTTGAGCTACTAGCAGGCTATTTGTTATAGCCTACTAGTAGCGAAAAGCACCGGCTTTGAAAACCAAAACAGTGGCTTTAACTAGCGAAAGATGTTTTCTCTCGATATTTTTTTGACCAACTAGTTGGATCAGTTACTAAAACAATTATTCCTCTCGCCCTCATGGGCTCTGAGTCAATAGCCCATTCGGCCTTCGGCCTCATGGGCTATTGACTCAGAGCCCTTTCGGGCTCGAGGAATAATTGTTAATGAGATTCTGTCGAATTAAAGAGTAG
Organism: Platygyra sinensis; assembly: GCA_019787425.1. Taxonomy (NCBI): domain Eukaryota; kingdom Metazoa; phylum Cnidaria; class Anthozoa; order Scleractinia; family Merulinidae; genus Platygyra; species Platygyra sinensis. Next base: position 38,336 of record JAHPZR010007492.1, on the reverse strand, counting down.
GTAAATTATTTTGTTCCTTACTTGTCGCCCGCCTTGGCACATTTAGCTATGAGCTACAATCGAGTTTTTGCTTTTATCGGCCCCAAACTATGCTTAATGGTTTTTTGAAAGATGCTAGGTTAGGCCCTCCGGGCCCGTGAAATCACCACACATTTGTTTCGCGCGTGGAATTCTGTCACTAAGGGGGTTGGAGATTCTCGGCAATATATTTTTATTTCCAATGGCTTGCCTTCGTGCGCTTAGTGATGCGACACATTCCCAGACTCCAAGTCCTGACCTGCGCTTAATAAAGGTTTGAAATACGCCAGATTTGGTCCTCCGAAAAAAAAAACTAGACACGAATAACATGTCACATTCTATCAAATTGAGCAGTAACTAGGTTAGAGACTCTTGGCAATGTAGTTTTTCTTTCTTATGGCAGGTCTTTCGCACTTAGCGATGTGCCAGACGCGCGTATTCAGTCTCGCAATCCTAAACTATGCTTAAAGGTTTGAATTATGCCAGTCTTAACCATTCGTCAAATCTCCACACATGCATTTTACGCGTGGAATTAAGTTTTGGCCTTCCGTCAAACCTTCAAAACTGTGTTCTACGGGTAAAATTCTATTTAATTCGACATGGCGTTAGACGGAGATTCAAGTTCATCTAATTTTTCACACATTTTGCGCGTCTTCCCGCGTGTAGCGATGAGCTACAGTGGCGTTTTCGGTCTAAGAATGGTAGTATTAGTATTCTTAATAAATTTTCAAATTTAGCCAGTTCTGTTTTAGCCTTTCTTCAAATCGTCATGCCTGCGATTCTGAAGAAGTATTTTAGTGAATTGGACACTGAGTGGATTGGAGATTCTCGCACAAGTCATTCTTTTCTCTTCCCGTTCGAATTACCTGGTTTGTACCATTCTCGCCATTTCAGTTTCCGAATCCAAAGCTATCCTTCATGTATTTCTGAAGGCTTTTACATTTGGCCCTCCGTTAAACCTTCAAAGTTGTAATTCACTCGCTGAATTCTTTCGAATTGAAGAGTACGTGGATTAAAAATTCTCGCTAATATCATCTCTTCTTTTTCTCTCGCATCTTCGCGCCTTTACCGATGTGGCACAACTGCGTTTCCCGCCTCAGAATCCCACATTATGCTTAATGGATTTTTAAGAGATGCCAGTTTTTTTTAAAGTGTTTTTCAGCCGAAAAATTATATTTAATTCGTATTTGCATTAGTCAGGGTTTCAAGCCCATTCTACTTTCTTCTTTTGCGTCTTCCTGCCTGTAGCGATGTGTCACAGTCGCGTCTTAATACGTTTTCAAATCATCCAGGTTTAGTGTTTCTTCAAATCTTGACCTGTGCGTTTTTCGCGTAGTATTTTAGCGAATTGGACAGTGAGTGGATTGGAGATTCTCGCCCAAGTCATTGTTTTCTCCTCTCGTTCGATTTGCTGGGTCTAGCGATGTTCCACTCTCGCCATTTCGGTTACGGAATCCATAACTATCCTTAATATATTTCTAAAACATGTCAGTTTTGGCCCTCCGTTAAACTTTTACACTTGTAATTCACTCCTGGAATTCTTTCCAATTGGAGAGTGGGAGAGTAAGTGGGTTAAAAATTCTCTTTAATGTCATTTTTTTCTTTTTGTCGTGCATCCTCGAGCCTGTACCAATGTGGCACAACCGCGTTTACCGCCTCCGCCTCAGAATCACACATTGTGCTTAATGGATATTTATAAGATGCCAGAGTTGGCCCTCTGTTAAATCTTTGAAAGTGTTTTTCACGCGAAAAAAAATTCTATTCTAGTCGACTTTGCATTAGTCAGAGTTTGAGCCCAAGTCATTTTCTTTATTTTCTTGCGTCTTCCTGGGCCAAGCGATGTGCCACGGTTGCGTTGTTGGTCTCAGAATGGGAAAGTAATCCCCGGGGGCGGGGGGGGGGGTACTTAACAAAGTTTAATACGGGGAGGCTCCGCGCCGAAGTCCAACCCCTTACCCTTTTATATACCATTTTGGCAGAAAAGGTACCCCTTTTATATACCTTTTATTGAAAAAAAGGTACCCCTTTCACCTACCTACTTAAGGTGGCCGAACACAGTTTTGGCGCGCGCTCTTGCTAACGCGATTCAGCGCGCACACAAGTATTGCATAAAAACAAACATGGCATAAATAGAGCGATCATTTTATTTGCTCAATGTCTGCGCTATCTGTACTATTTTTTTCTTCACAAATGAACGCAATGTATTGAATTGATGATTTTAGTCTTTTATTACAAAGGTATGTTAGAAAGGTAACGATGCAAAGAACTCAGCTCTGCTATTTCTTTGTTGCTAAAAGAACCCAGTTAAATGCAGCGCATGCGTAGTAAGTCGAAAAAAGTGCGATTGAGTGAAAAATTGACTTCTCAGAGGCGCTTATTTCTCGAGAACCACTCATTAGAATTTCACGAAATTTGGCACGAAAATACTTTAGAAAATAAGTAACTGGAGGATTGAAAAAAAATTGAACTTTAACAAAGGAAATTCAAGATATGCCAGTGAACCTTAAAAGAGGGATAATTAAAGATCTGTTTGTTAAATTGTTATTAAAATAGCGCTAACTTGCGAGTATCGTTACAAGCTTGTTGCATGCAAATTATAAAGAAAATCTAATGACTAGATTTTCTGCAAATAAACAAAACCTATTTTAAACACCTGTTTATATTTCATCATGTTGCCATGGCAACGGTACATACGTCAGCTTAATTATCAAAAAGTTGAAGTTTGTGTTGTTAACTTGCTTGCTGTCATTTTTGGTGACCAAAGGATCAAGGGTTTTAGAGAAAAATGTAAATGAAACAGAGGTATCAAAAACTGTGTTCAGCCACCTTAAGGAATTCTCGTTCTCATTTTCATGCAGTGCTTTATAAATAAACTGATACAGTCATAAAGGGCGTCTATTCGAAATATTATAATTAAAGGCCTTTTCCAATACCTAAATGACAGATTTACCTACCCTTTTATATACCTCAAGCCAGAAAAAGGTACCCCTTTCGGGCGGAGCCTCCCGTATAGGCCACTATATAGACTACCTCCCCCGGCGGGAAGTAATCTTAAAAGGTTTTCAAATTTAGCTAGTTTTAGCCTTTCTTCAAATCTTCACGTGTGCGTTTCTCGGGTAGTGTTTTCGCGAATTGGACAGTGAGTGGATTGGAGATTCTCACCCAAGTCATTGCTTTCTCTTCTCATTCGACTTTCCGGGTCTAGTGTGCCTCTCTCGCCATTTCGGTTGCGGAATCCGAAACTATCCTTAATAGATTTCTGAAAGATGCCAGTTTTGGCCCTTTTGAATTGTACAGTGCTTGGGGTTAACATTTCTCAGTTATATCAGTTTTCTTTTTCCTTGCGCATTCTCGCTACTTTACCGATGTGTCACAGCCGCGTATTCGGCCTTAGAATTCTAAACTATACTTAAGGTGGCTGAAAACAGTTTCCGGTACTTTCCAAGACTTAGAGTTCGATGGGTCATTATAACCACTCTATACCAGTTGATGCCATAATCATGGTATCAACAAACTGCCCAATCATCAGTGAATAAGTTGCTGTCAATTTTGTGGCACAATAGGTTACCATAGCAACAATATGACTTGCTAAAAACACCCTTAATTTTAGCTTTAAGCGCTTATAACTCAAAAACGAGCTCAATGACCCCCATTTTTTAATATTGAATTGTAATCTGCACGATAAGATGCAACTTTTTGCAAAGTTTAAAAAAATTCCTCGAAGGGGATTCAGAGCCACCTTAAATTTTCGAAAATTTAAGGTGGCTCTGAATCCCCTGCGAGGAATTTTTTTAAACTTTGCAAAAAGTTGCATCTTATCATGCTGATTACAATTCGATAATAAAAAATGGGGGTCACCGAGCTCGTTTTTGAGTTATAAGCGCTTAAAGCTAAAATAAAGGGTGTTTTTAGCAGGTCATATTGTTGCTATGGTAACCTATTGTGCCACAAAATTGACAGCAACTTATTCACCGATGATTGGGCAGTTTGTTGATACCATGATTTTGGCATCAACTGATAAATAGTGGTTATAATGATCCATCAAACTGTAAGTCTTAGAAAGTAGTGGAAACTGTTTCCAGCCACCTTAATGGGTTCTTGCATGAGTTTCGCGCGAAACAATAAGTCACGAAGATTTTGAGAACGTCGGTAAGCTACAACAGGTGTTTCTTTAAAAATTTCATGCAAGCGTTCTGTGGAATGGAGAATGGGTTGTTCCTGGCGTAGGACTTTGTGAAAGTTAGGTAAGGCTGGATTATAGGTGGTGATGATCGTTCCAATCCCCTTTCGGCTAAAGTATCTCGCTTCAGAATTCCTGCTGAACAACAGACCGACTGCTAGCAGCTATTCTGATTCAAGTCAGTTTCGTAAATAATTTATTCTTACTTGGTTTCTGATTGGTGCTTATTATTTCCGACCCCATTTCTCACCACTGGAATAAGACTTAAGTTAACTAAGTTAAGTTCGGTTGTCACATCGTACACACCCCGTAATTAACAAAGTTAAAACCTATTTGTTAAAAATATATAAGCAAGGTGGTTTGAATTTTGACTTTTAAAAAATGAATTCAAAACGTAGTCGACAAATGGGAGAAACCTAAACCTGTCTTAGTCAAATTAGTTAAGTTGGTATAAATTGGGCATTTAGTCTGTGGACCAGTCTCTGAGAGAACCAACGTAAGCACAGAAAAGGTTACTCAAAGATTTTATCCAGTAGTAAGTTTTTAACTTTATTCGCATATTGTTTCAGTTCCAGCGACCTAGCAAAATGGAAACCAACAGATGTGACAGTGTATTTCATCAGTCAGACATCTAAGGGCTTAAAATAGCCTTTACCTCAGTGTCAATAGATTTGGGATAATTTATCCCGGAAGACGTTCATAGATCATCCGCTCATAGCTGCAGGCGTGATCATTTGTCACTGTGTTGTTTTAGACCTTTTAAGACGCACCTGGTTGACCAATATCTGATTTCTCTTAACAATGTTACTGTGCTTTTGAACGGACGGGTAATGAGAATATAATAAATTGGCCGACGTGTTTTTTGAGATACAATCATAACGTACTCAGATTCGAAATTCAATTTGGGTTAACCGACCGTTGGACAAAAAACAAGTAAAACATCAGTGTTAACGGTTATTATAAGACATTTAGCCATGGAAGTGAGTCTCAAGATCTCTTGACACTGAGACCTTTTTGCGTCTTGTCTCGTGGCTTTTCAGGTATATTAGTCTCCAATTCCTTTAACTATGCCATTCTCCGCCATGGAATGGTCCTATGATCTTAAATATCTTTTTAAGTAATCAATTTAACTGTTTTAAACAATGAAAATAAATTTAAACTTTTTAAAACAATGGTAATTAGTTTCTACGGTTTCTTCTTACCGTAAGGAAAATAAATTAACATTAGCCGTTAATCGTGCAAGGCACAACCTCATTGAGACCCTCTTGGCATGATAACTTGCATTATTATTCGTTCAAAATATTTCCCCGTTTCCGATTGGTTAAAACCACACGCATAATTCACCATAACCAGCTGCTGTTCACCAAATTTGGAAAGAATCTTCGCCATATTGCATCAATTACGTCAAAAGTGCAGCCCGCTGCAGATTATAGAACCGTTGACCGAGAAAACCTGGGGACGAGATTGTGTTATTTTCGGTGAGCAGAAAAACAAAGAGCGAAATAGCGAAACTCTTTTAATTACGGGGAAATATTTTGAATGAATAATAAAGCAATTATTGATTTCGGCTTTCGTAGGATATGAAGAATTCTGCAGATCTCGGAGGGTGTTATCCACCTCGGCCTTCGGCCTCTGTGGAATTCTTCATATCCTACTCAGCCTCATTCAATAATTGCTAAATATCAAATCACTGATATGAGATTGCTGGATGCCGGAGTCTGGGTAAATACCTGATCGTACCTTTTTGCTACGCTCCGAGGGCATATCAAGCTCGGTTGATCTGAGTGGATATTTTTAACTCCACTGCATCTCACCAGAATAGAAACCATGGCTCGCCCAAGCCAATGAAATGCGGACGAAACATATCGGAAAGCTACGAATTGATGAAAATACAATGCTTTTAATTCAGTGTTTTTTAGGATGTGGGGCTTTGTCAAGGTAATATGTTTTGATTGCCTGATCGTTTTGTTGGAGCTTAAACCAACAGGGATCACCCTAACCACGGATTACTCAGTGGGGAAGGGGCTTGTCGTATGATTCCGAACGGGAGTCCTGTGAGTCAAGTTCAACGCTGAGACGCACGTCTACCCCCTACCTCCTTCCCCCTTAGAGTTCATGTCACTATTTTGGTTCTTGTGTCTTTTTGCGCGTGTCAATCAAAAGAGTGTGCGAAAAGAAAACTCAAGTCGAGGTTGGGTTGTCTACATCCTCACGTCATATTTATGTCTTATGACAACTAAATACTTTTTGCAAGGTGACAGGTTCTAGTTGGAATTTGCATCATATTTTCGAGAAAATGCAACTATATTACTTTCGAAAACTTTTCTTGCGCCTGTAAATGCATTTAAAATAAAAGTTTGAAAAGGTTGTTAAAGTAATGGTTACGCAAAACATATAAGCTTGAATTGAAATTAACTTGTAGAAGAATAAGTTCAGTAATCTCTAAACCGCTTATTAACACCTTTTATGTAAACAATTCAAAATGGAGAATCATATATGCCAATCTCACAATAAATACAAAAAGATAATTTCAGTTTTTTTGAAAGGTGTAAAAAATGTCAATCTTGAAAATTTCATTTTCTAATTCCCTCGTGCTACGTCTATTTTATGACTTATTTACAGATATCCGGTGTTTTGCTTTCCGAAGTGAACAGTGTAGAACAAATCTGACAGTTTAGTTCATTCCATTCTAGGAATACAAACTGGTCTTCAGGCTTTATTTCAACATTCACCGAACATTGGCGAGGTGAGTACAACTTGTATTAAATTGTATGGTTAGTTTTCTTTCGCCAAGGTATAAATAATTTCCGTAAAGTTTAGTGAAAACCTCATGGCAGTAAAGGGTAATTACAAAACGTTTTACGGCAAATGGGAGGCTTTTGCACTAACTGTTTAGCGCTTATACGCTAAGGAGAGAATATCAGTATTTACGGTGACTTGAAACATTTGTTCGTCTATTTTTTCTGTTGGATTGATCTAAGGAAAGAAAAGAAACAAAACAAATTAAGACTCTTGTTCTCATTTGTAGTTCACGGTACACGTCATTTCTCAAATCTCTGTTTAAGAAACTTAATTATTCACAAATAGACCTGCATGATCACTTCGACTTTAACAAGGCTGATGAAAATTTGGTGATTTTATACCTTGAGTGTCACGGAAATTCCAATTGCAACTGAATAGAGAAACTGAACTCGTATACCCGAAATGAATTCAGCCCTTCTAAAGCAAGCACTATTTTACTATTAATCGTATCTATAACAAAATTCTCGACTGTGATTGGTTCTTCGCAGGCCTATTTGTCACGTCTTCCGCGCGCGATCACTTCCAATTACGGCTATCCAATTTATTTTTTTGTAATTGGATACCCATGTGATTCGTAAATCAATTATGCGCGCGTTATGGCTTCCCTTGTAATGTTTCCTTTAGGTTTTCAAACTTATCAAAAGTGCTGCAGTTGCCAAAAGACATCTTTAGCTCAGAAATTTTTTATAGAAACGATAAGTTAGTATTGGACCCCGTGTCCTGCAATTCAGAGAGTAATCTTGCTCATAATATCAAATCGGCCTCGCGCTTGGCGCGAGTAATTTCATAATCGCACCAGCGCAAAACCCGAGGCCGATTTGAAATAGAAGACTTAAGAAAACGAAACGCAAATCAACAAAAATAACTACGGAACAATGTTTTTCTTGTTAAAACAAGTCAGTCTGCCAAAAATAACCTCGATCCTGCAAGAAATCAAAATCGGCCCAAAAAGCGATAGACGCCCTTTTTGCACGCAATCCTTCAATTACGGGTACGATTATTCCCTGAATTTTACTCCACTCGGTCCAAACTACTATAACTTATTTATTTAGTCCATCAGACCTAAAGATATAATGCACAGGTTTAGAATCCTAATTTGCTTAGACTTGGCTGTTTTGAGTCCCTGCTCTTCCTCGTAATGACACAAAGTTCATTACGTGATACGGTAAAAATTCTACACTCAGCCTTACTTGGTTATTTTTCAGTTACAAGACTTCCCGAGGAAAGAGCCATGAATTACACAGAAGAAATTTTATGTGCTATCTCAATAGCCGTAATTGTTGCAAATTTCCTTCTCAACACTAGTCATGCTTTACAAGCAATCGAGTTATGCAAAGAAAGCTTTTTTTTGCTCAGTGACAAAGTGCTGAATGTAAAAAAGCCATCACGGCAAACATTTTACGGAATAATCTATTATACCATGTTTGAGGCGTACCGCCGTGTTAGCGATCACACCAATGCAATAGCGTGCGGCAGGAAACTTCTCACCATTTACCGCGAGTGTGATGATACAGTCCAAGAAGGAGAGCTTAGCATAGCACTGGCACAGATATATAAGAGTCAAAGTATGTATGCTGAGGCAAAAGAACTTTATGAGAGAGCAATCACTATAATGCAAAAAACTGGTAACATAAGAGGAGAATCAGTCGTTTTTGGAGAACTTGGAAAGATGTTTTGTTCTCTAAGTGAATATGTCAAGGCTAAGGAATATTTTGAAAAAGCACTTGCAATCAGCACGGAAATTGGTGACAGAGTAGGAGAAGGAACATGGTATGTAAACCTGGGAAATGTGTTTTTTTTGTCTCGGTGAATACGTCAAGGCTAAAGAATATTATGGAAAAGCACTTACGATCAGCACGGAAATTGGTAACAGAGTAGGAGAAGGAGCATGTTATGGAAACCTGGGAAATGTGTTTCTTTCTTTCGGTGAATACGCAAAGGCTAAAGAATATTATGGAAAAGCACTTGCGATCAGCACGGAAATTGGTGACAGAGAAAAAGAACAAACATGTTATGGAAACCTGGGAAATGTGTTTCGTTCTCTCGGTGAATACGTCAAGGCTAAAAAATATTTTGACAAAGCACTTGCCATCAGCACGGAAATTGGTGACAGAGCAGGAGAAGGAGCTTGTTATGGAAACCTGGGAAATGTGTTTGGTTCTCTCGGTGAATACGTTAAGGCTAAAAAATATTTTGAAAATGCACTTGCCATCAGCACGGAAATTGGTCACAGAGCAGGAGAAGAAACATGGTATGGAAGCCTGGGAAATGTGTTTCGTTCTCTCGGTGAATACGTCAAGGCTAAAGAATATTTTGAAAAAGCACTAGCCATCAGCACGGAAATTGGTGACAGAGCAGGAGAAGGAGCACAGTATGCAAGCCTGGGAGCTGTGTTTCTTTCTCTCGGTGAATACGTCAAGGCTAAAGAATATTTTGAAAAAGCACTTGCGATCAGCACGGAAATTGGTGACAGAGCAGGAGAAGGACCACGGTATGGAAACCTGGGAAATCTGTTTCTTTCTCTTGGTGAATACGTCAAGGCTAAAGAATATTATGGAAAAGCACTTGCGATCAGCACGGAAATTGGTGACAGAGAAAGAGAAGGAACATGGTATGGAAACCTGGGAAGTGTGTTTTTTTTCTCTCGGTGAATACGTCAAGGCTAAAGAATATTTAAAAAAGCACTTGCCATCAGCACGGAAATTGGTGACAGAGTAGGAGAAGGAGCATGTTATGGAAACCTGGGAAATGTGTTTTATTCTCTCGGTGAATACGTCAAGGCTAAAGAATATTTTAAAAAAGCACTTGCCATCAGCACGGAAATTGGTGGCAGAGAAAGAGAAGGAACACAGTATGGAAACCTGGGAAATGTGTTTCTTTCTCTTGGTGAATACGTTAAGGCTAAAGAATATTATGGAAAAGCACTTGCGATCAGCACGGAAATTGGTGACAGAGCAGGAGAAGGAACATGGTATGGAAACCTGGGAAATGTGTTTCATTCTCTCGGTGAATACGTCAAGGCTAAAGAATGTTATGGAAAAGCACTTGTGATCAGCGCGGAAATTGGCGACAGAGAAAATGAAGGAGAATCGTATGGAAAACTGGCAAAAGTGTTTTGTTCTCTCGGTGAATATGTCAAGGCTAAAGAATATTATGATAAAGCACTTGCGATCAGCACGGAAATTGGTGACAGAGCAGGAGAAGAAGTATGCTATGGTAACCTGGGAAATGTGTTTCTTTCTCTCGGTGAATACGTCAAGGCTAAAGAATATTATGAAAAAGCACTTGCGATCAGCATGGAAATTGGTCACAGAGAAAAAGAAGGAATATGGTATGCAAACCTGGGAAATGTGTTTGCTTCTCTCGGTGAATACGTCAAGGCTAAAGAATATTGTGAAAAAGCACTTCTGATCAGTACGGAAATTGGTAGCAGAAAAGGCGAAGGATATTGCTATGGGAACCTAGGAAATGTGTTTCATTCTCACGGTGAATACGGCAAGGCTAAAGTATACTATGAAAAAGCACTTGCGATCAGCACGGAAATTGGTGACAAAGCAGGAGAAGGAACACGGTATGGTAACCTGGGAAATGTGTTTTGTTCTCTCGGTGAATACGTCAAGGCTAAAGAATATCATGAAAAAGCACTTGCGATCAGCTCTGAAATTGGTCACAGAGCAGTAGAAGGAACACAGTATGGAAACCTAGGAAATGTGTTTTATTTTCTTGGTGAATACGTCAAGGCTAAAGAATACTATGAAAAAGCACTTGCAATCAGCACGGAAATTGGTCACCAGCCAGGACAGGCACAAACGTACCTATCACTGGCCAGTGTGTTTCTTGATCTTAGAAAACATGGGCAGAGTAAATTATATTGTGATAAAGCACTTGCGATGAGCCTGAAAAGTGGTGATAAAAACTTAGAAGCAAGCTGTTACTTAAAAGAAGGTTGTTTTCATAGATCCCTTGGCGATAAACACCAAGCTAAAGCCTGCTTCGAGAAAGCACTAGCGATTGCAGTTGAAATTGGTGAAAGAGAAGTAGAAACAAGAAGTTACCTTAGCCTTGGGCAAGTGTTTCAATCTGGTGGCCGTCATGACGTGGCCGAGGAATATCTTGAGAAGGCACTTTCAATAGCTGAAAATATGGGAAACGCTGAAATTGGGTTTTCTTGCTATTGTGATCTTACATTGTCAAAATTATTACAAGACAACTTTCAGGAAGCTATTTTCCTTTTGTTTCGAAGCATTGAAAAATCCGAAAAATTGCGAGGTTTTCTTCAAGGCAGCGATCAACTTAAGATTTCCTTTGCAGACACGCATGTTTCTCCCTATCAGCAGCTCAGTAAATTGTTTTGTCTAACTGGAAATCCTAAGGATGCTCTTAATGTCGCAGAGCTTGGACGGGCTAGAGCCTTAGCAGACTTGATGGCAGCTCAGTACTCTGCTGAAACACTCATATCAGCTGACCCGCAATCATGGACTGTTGTTGAAAATGTCATGAACAAAGAAAGTAACTGTACTTGTCTGTACATCTCTTATTTTGGTCAAACTGTGTTTCTGTGGATTCTTAAGACAAGCGGAGTCATTCAGCTCCGTAAACTTGATGTGGATAAAAAGACTCTTCACAAAAGATTAACAAGGGTTGCTGAAGATTTGGATGAATTTTTTGCTATCATGGCTGAAAGCTTCGGAAGCTTTGGTAATTTACCCGTGGAGGTCTGCGAAGATCGATCCTTGAATGGCAATAACATTGAAACAAATCCTGAATCTTGTCAGGAAGAGAGCCCCGCAACTTTGCGACAGGGTAAGCCTGGTAATACGGATGATCCCGAAACGAGTCTAACATTGTTCTACGAACTGCTCGTCAATCCTGTATCCGACTTACTTGACGAACCTGAAATCATCATAGTTCCTCATCGCAACTTGTACCGTGTTCCATTTCCAGCTTTACTCAATGAAAGTGGGAAATATTTATCGGAGCGTTTCAGAATCCGCGTGATTCCTTCTTTGTCGACGCTGAAGCTCATACAGGACAGTCCTGCAGACTATCACTGTCAGACTGGTGCTCTGGTAGTGGGTGATCCTGATGTTGGTGTGGTGTTTTACATGGGAAGTAGCGGTTTAAATTTTAAACCATTGCCTGCTGCGAGAAAGGAAGCAGAGATGATCGCACGACGGCTGGGCGTTTGGCCTTTGATAGGACAGGACGCCACAAAGAAAGCGGTACTCGAGAAGCTGAATTCAGTGAGTCTGATACATATTGCTGCACATGGTAATGCTGAAAGAGGAGAAATTGCTCTTGCCCCTCTTCATCCGGTCCCACGAGGATCTACTACCGGTATTCCACAAGAAGACGAGTACCTTCTGAAAATGTCCGACATATCAAAAGTCAAAGTGCGAGCTAAACTGGTGGTACTAAGCTGTTGCCACAGTGGCCGTGGACAAATTAGAGCAGAGGGAGTTGTTGGAATCGCTCGCGCGTTTCTAGGAGCCGGTGCACGCTCAGTGTTGGTGGCACTGTGGGCTCTAGAGGACAGAGCGACAAAGAAGTTGATGAGTCGGTTTTACGAGAACCTTGTTCGTGGAGAAAGTGCCAGTGCATCTCTTCACGCAGCCATGAAGTGGATGAGAGATCACGGCTTTACCGAGGTTTCCAGGTGGGCACCGTTTATGCTGATTGGAGATGACGTGACATTTTCATTTGAAGAATAAAGGTATGTTTCTAATAGCGAAGAAAGGATTTCTTAAATTTGGTTAGTTAGTTACCGATATGACTTTAAGAGAAATTGAAACTCTTAACTTTTGTATTTCCTTGTTTACTAAGGACAAAATCTAGCTTATCTGAACATAAAGGAGCTATAGAAGTGTATCAACATATTTTCATTTGCAATTATTGAGAAAATCTCTTTTTAAAAAAGGACTTTCTGGTGCGGCGATGAGATTCCTTGCTCTTGTCATCTCTCGACCATAAATTTGGTACTTCTGCGTAAACAGTGAAGTTTTTCTCGTAGCATTGCCTGGGCAGGAAAGGAAGAGATGATCGGACGCTTATGTCTGCAATGAATTAAACTGTATTCATCATCTATGAACGGAAATTATTGTTACATAATTGCATATTTTAGACATCTGCAAATTACTTTTTTTGGTGTTGTAGGAAGCAATGACCTCGCCGATGGAATAATCCATAAAAAAACACGGAAACAAGAAGTGAACTACGAAAGACCAGAAACTTCTGCAAGGACAGTGTAAAATAGAAAAGCTGTGAACAAATGCTAGATTAATTTTCTTTCAAGGTCCTTATCTGTACAGAGGACAGAAAAAGTACGCTTTTTTGTTGTCGCGGTTTCAAACAGATTCATGTTGTTGTCGAAAATAATCAGACAGATCACTTAAGAAGACTAGCATCTGTCAAGCAACTTTGTTGTCTAAAATTGATGCAAAGTTTTTTCGATGGGGGTGGGGGGGAAGGGTGCTTATGTGAAAGGGGTGGGGATGTTCTTTGTTGTCTCTTTTAGGATTATCAATTGTGACTTTTTTCAGCAGTTAGGCCAGTCATCTCTTCCATCATTGAACCTTTTTGGGGTTGTTATAATTTCATCTTACTGCGTAAGTTGTTTAAATCAGCCAGTAAAGCATGAGCCACACTCGGGGTGTTCTCCAGAAGCAACCACGCCTCTTTCATGTGTTAAACAATCTAAAAGGATTGAAAAGGTTTCTTGTCGTACAAAATAAGTAAGAAAAACAATTTGAATGAATCATCGGATATGGGGCCCAATTAAAAAGAAAACATCAAAAAGCCTCTTTAAGGTGTCAATTGCCCAGACATTGCTAGCATCAGCTTGATTGTACATATGATTATTGTTTTTACTTTTTATCATAACGTGTAATAAATTTATGTCCTGATTTAGCAAAAGATAGCCACGGAAAGCCAAATGCACTCCAGGGCATTCTCCCCCACCCTGCCCTCCCCCTGTTGGGACTGGAGGCCCCCCCACCTAACCCAAGGTTTTCCTCCCGTCGACGGTCAAAGCTAAGCTAACAGAAGGCAGCCGGCTGCTAAGGCCAGCTGCCAATAAGCAAAGTCAAGAACCAGTACTGACCCTTAAAGCAGAGCAAAAGTCTTTGTTGAAACAAGGCAAAACACTGAACTAACCCACCCCCCCCCCCCCCCTAGCGGGCCTGAAATTCAACAGCTGACCCTGGGCTCCCTAGGGTGGCTAGACCAAGGCCTGGGCTAACTGCCCCAATGGTGCTTTACGCAGCCCCCCCTCAACTTTTGTCGACGCCACTACCGTCGACCTTCAAGCCCGGATTCCGGAGTCCACGTTTTGTCAAATCAGGACAGATTTAGATTGTATGATAATAGATGTTAAACAGTAGCGATTAAATGTACTTATTTGGTTATGACCGCATTAGCATCATCATCATATATCTATTTAGATTGTATTTCATGGTCCATGCTTATACATCTCTTGAAAAAAGTTTTACGCATACATCATAATTATACCTGAGTTTTTGAAAACCGGGCTAGCAATACATGTCTGACATTTACACTGATTGGTAATTTAACGCCCCTCCTTACTGGAAACCTTAAATCTCACCTCAAAAACAAATTCTTGAATACACCAGCTTCCATTTGATGGAAGAGTCTGTCTTGAAGGCAACAAAGGTAAAGCCTTCCTCGTTAGTCTGGAAAATAAGGCATTTTAAGGGACAATTTTAGTGTTAGCGTCACTGATGTCATTTTAATCCAGCCCAACCCCCTGCACTTTAATCTAGCTACCCCAACTGCACACCAGATGATAGCCCTGTTACTGGGCAACAACTTGATGCTTAGCTTGACGGAAGCCCCCCTCAAAAAACTTCGCTGGCTTAACGGGGGCAACAGACCGACCCTAAGGGCCGGTCTGTTACCCCCCTCGGCCATATTTTGTGGAATTTTCAGTGATTTCTGCCATTTCCAGGAAGTTATTTGGAGTGCATGGTTAAGAGCTGAAACTGGTTAGTCCTGAGGCTAACCGGCTAACCGGCTAACCCCCGGGCATTAGAAATTTTTATGAAAGATTGGGCAAATTTCCCGGGGTGGGGGACACATAAGGTGTTTAAATGCCCCGGGGTGGGGACGAAGAAAGAGGGCAAATGCCCCGACACCGGGATCGTCGCCTTCCAACACTTGTGCAGTTTTCTATTTAACTAGTGAATAAAACGGTCAACTGTTCAGTATTTTAATGCAATGGTATTAAAGACTTCAAGGACAACAGTACGTGCTAGTTTATTCTGATAATATTTATTTCTTTATATTTTGTTTTTAACGAAATTGTTATAATTTTTTTATGTTTTTTTTTTCACCGTGTCGCTGTAAAGAATCAAGACATTTTAAATGATGATACGTCGCATTTTAAGCTCGCAAGATCTGTGTTGAAAATCGCATCATTTGAATTCGCAAACCTTCAGTATTTTAATTCCTCTTCATGAATTTAAAAATTGTTAGGCTAGTTTTGAATGCGAAATAGTCATTCACGCAGTTTTCACGTCCGTGATTGTTTTGTGATAAACAAAATATAGTTCACCATGTCGCTTATATTTGTATGCTTACAAGTAATGAAGAACTATCTAAAATTTAGCAAACATACCTTTATAAACATCAACAGGTTTTTCTAGTCCCTGACGGACAAGCCAGTCTTTGACAAAGGCCTCGTTCTTCCCTTTAAACTCATCCATCTTTTGAAATCACGTGTGTCAAATGCCCGGGGGTAACCCCTGGGTATGCTAGTGCCCGTCCCCTTGGCCGCGATAAAATTTACTACGGGATTGACAACGTGAGCAAATTTCCCACGGTTGCTCCGGGGGGATGGGCACCGCTGGAATTGACTGATGCATTACATTGTATTGTATTGTATTGCAATGCATTACATTTAAGAAATGGAAGACATGCACCTTGTTTCTATTTGAACAATAGAGTGTTTCCGTCGAGGAACTGTCGGCTGATAGTTCCGAGACATAAACACTCTATTGTTTAAATAGTTCCGAGACATAAACACTATTGTCGCGCACTAGTTTAAAAATCAATTGAATATTTTCAATTTTTTTGAGATAAAAGCCGCGCAAGCCAAATGTAAAATTTGAAAAGGAAAACAGACAAACCCCATCAATAAAATTTTAATTGTTTATCTTCTTCAAACCTGCTGAAATTTAGGGGGAACATCTGAATCTGAATCAGTAAATTTCTGTAATATGGATCCACACGCTCGCACGCTTGTTGTTGCGCGCAGCGATGAAACTTTCCCAGGAAATTTCCCTATAATTAGAATAACAATCATACCGATAATTTTTCTGGCAAGTTTTCTTTATGACTTTCTTATTATTTTTTAGCAATCTTAAGGGTTGTGAATAAAGGGGATAAGTTTCTAAAGAAACTGCCGTGCTGCGTCGATATAATTTGCTTTCATCAACTTAGTCGATAGTGTGAATTGGCTTCTGTATAAAGGTTCTAAAGCTGCAGTTTCAGCGTTTGCCTTTCGTCAGAGTAAAACGAGGAATTCTTTGACTTTGAGCCCGGCTGAGAAATAAAGGAAGATGTCAATCATAACCGTAGGGCGTAATTCCATGATTCTGCTGCGTCACCAGATAGCAATCCTCCATTGCTGCATTATGAAGTTTTATAAAAAATGGGGAGGCAATTCCCGAAATTGACAAACCTAGAATAGAAATGGTCGATGTCTGTTTCATTATTTTCTCACTTTAAGTACCTTATTCCTTTCTTGACCAACACTATTCAACTTGAAAAATAATTTTGGAATTTAAGGACTGTTGGTTCCAACTGTGGAGAATTCTTAACAAAGACAAAGCAAATGACTAACAAATGATCCGTCTCAAGTCAGATAACTTGCAAGGTAATGAAAAGAATGAAAATTAGCAAAGTGTTGAATTTTCCATTCGTTTGAAAGCTCGACGAACTGACTTCCTCTTAGCGCCTCCTGGGCTGGGTTGTTCGAAAGCCAGTTAACGCTAACCCAGGATTAAATTTTACTGAAGTAATATTTTTTCTTGTTTAAAAATGTGTTTCAATTTTCACGTTTAATGTAGTTTGAGATTACTGCAACTCAAAACTGAATGGCAAACAATATAAGCAGACCGATACCTCATCAAAACTTACAAAACTCAAATCAAAATTTCGGCTAATACCTGGGTTAGCTTAATCAGGCTTTCAACAACCCAGCCCTGAAACATATAACAATATATCACTGATGGCAAAGAATGAATCAGATTGGATATTTGCTAAACGGCAACCCTCGACATGTGATTCTTATGGTATTTACTAGATACACACCTACGCAATCGCCCTGTTTCATACTAATTTTCTACAATATTATCAAGTGCTCAGCGCAATCCCGAAGCACTTCCTGTCCATAGCAAACAATCTGACACCTTCAACAAATCGTTACTTTACAAGTAAGGACAATATTTTTTCTCTGAATAAAACATAGGTAACCCAGGCTCACTGTGTGTGACAAGCGGCATAACACGGGTAAATTACAGAGAACACATCAGGCGAAGTTTAGGTCTGAAAATTGGCTAGAAAATGGAAATAAAAATCGATGAAACTCACCATGTGGCGAGTTCTTGCGGTCTTTAACACGTACACGAAGTTTGGGGGAAAAGAGTCTTCTTCAACTTTTCTTCATAGTAAAGTGGCAAGGTAGGAAGCTGACGGCAAACTCGGATTCCGATCGATCCAAAACAAACACGGTTTTTTGCGCGAAAATCGAATCCAGTCGCTAAATAAACACTCCAGGGGCCCGTTTCTCGAAAGTCCCGGTAACTTAACGGGCCCGAAAAAGTATTTTTAAATCGAAGTCTCACGAAAAGTAGGGTGTGTTCTGACCTCTAATAAAGTCTATTTTGTTTCTTAAACTGATAACTTTGCTGTATAATTTTCAAAACTTTTGAAACTCCCATCTGGAATGGAAAACAAAAGAGCTTAACGGGCCCGGCAATTACCGGGAGCTTCGAGAAACAAGCCCCAGGCTCCGTAGGACTTGTACTTAAAGCTACTAAAATGACGGCCCGAAACCGTTAAGATTGCCATTGTCACAGTTCAAAATGGCGCTGAGCTCGTGTCCCCTGGTGATGAGCATAATAAGTCCCCGAGCAGGGAAGGGAGATCCAGATTGCACAACGACAAAACTCACAGTCCGACTACACCCTCGAGAATATTTTCCCGCATTTTACCCATCTCGGTGCGCATGCGTCATTGGCTCTTGGGGAAGAAAGGAAATAAAACACTCGGCTACGCCTCGTGTTTTTATACTCTGATAAAAAACTGCTGCTCGATTTTTAAACATTGCATAAATGCTCTCCCCAGGCTCCCCTTTGACGATTATGGAACTATCCGCTGCACTATTTCAACTGTATATAGTTGAGTCTAATTTATATAATCAATTTGTTGCAATTTCATTTGTGTTGCAAAAATTTTCCGACAAAAATAAAATACAAATATAAAGCCATCAGCCTGGTATTAAGGAAAATATATTTCTGTTGTAACCCCTCAGATAAGTGTTTCGTAGACACCCTGGTTGGTTACAGCGAAGTCTCAAACTAAAGCAATCTCTGAGCGAGTCCAGTATCTTAAAAATCGGCAAATAATTCATGTAAAGACACACCTAGTCGTCTTCCCCTTCTCACCCCTTAAATGCTAACCGCAAGTAAACAGCAGTAAATAAATGCTAACCGCTAGCAATAGCAGTAAAAATGCTACCGCAGACAAACGCACTAAATAAAAGAAAACTAGATGTGTATCCTAACCTATATTATATCCCCTGAAATCGATCTGTTCAACGTTAAATCCCCCCATTCCTTCTCCACTAGTGTTCAACAATCATTAAAAACCTCATGTGTGGCCGTCACCCACAGTTGCCCAATTCAGTAGAACGATTTTAAAACGTATTTTCTCATAACTGTCATTGTTTTCATCCCAAATATTGCTGGAATTTATGTCATAACTTACCAAGCTGCTCCATCAGACTCCAAGTGCTCCAATACATCAAGAGATGAAACGCTGTTTATTTTAACATAAAGCAAAGAACCATGTTTTGGGGCAAGCGTGATATTAGGATTATAAAAAGCAATTTAAACTGTTACAGAAATGTTTCTTTTTTGTTCCGTGCCATCTATCTTATTCTCCGTTGAATGTTGATCAATGCGTTATATGACGCTTGCTAATTATGCCTGTCCACAGCCACTTTTGGTTTCAGTCATGAGCGATTTCACGCTGACTTGTCAAATCAGATAAACAAATTTTAAATGCGCTCTCCAGAGTGAAAAAATAATAAATTTTCAAGGAATCCACATTTAAAGGCAAATCGTGAAGTAAAGACAGCTTCTTGGAGGATGTCGACAGACCTCTTAATGGATGCAAACAAAGTCCTTGTTTGCATCCATTCAGCAAGCTGTCTTGACAGATGATTTGCTATTGAGTGCAGAGGGACACAAGTTGATCAAATATTTGGACAATTAACTGCACAAAGCGTTATCCACTTCGTTGCTGTTATTACCACAACTACTTTAAATACTTTGCAGCATTCGGATAACTACAGAAATTGATTTTTTTTTAGAAAAGAATTCATGCTGGTTGAAGGAGAACTTGACGAGCTGAAGGATGTCTTTGTCTTTGACGGTGGTAGGCATACAGTGTATGCGGAATGTAATATACTGGAGAGTTGAATAGACCGCTGGTCACAATTAGTGACTACCACGACATGAATCGACTTACGCCCAACACGAGCAATCGACATTTATTTGCGTCACGGTCGAATACACGACGACGCGAAAAGGACTTTGTCGCCCAGCGAAGCAAAACATTCTCTTGACGGCAGGACAAGTGGGGATTCGAATACACGAAATGATTGCGAAAATGCATCCCACAAATTATGGCTCAACGACACGAACAAAGTATTCTGACTCCATATTCCTTTCCCTTACTGCTTAGACAGAAATTTAGCTCACAAAAGCCATCACTTGGCTGAAATTTCGGGGAAAATCATAAGGTACGGCGCTCTGGCACCATGTCCAGAGGTGCTGCTTTCTTGGTATTTCAATAGGCCCTTTGCAGGATCCGGTCACATGGTACGGAATAAATTACGCTGGGACGCAAATAACGCAGTGGGACTTTCAAAACAAAGGAAAGTCGAGCTGGACTGGTAGAGTTCCTTTGGTTTGAAAGTCCCACTGCGTCATTTGCGTCCCAGCGTAATTTATTCCGTACCATGTGACCAGATCCTGCAAAGGGCCTATTATGCATGCAACGTTTCCTTAAAACGTAATTTCTTACCATATGCGTGGGGGATAAGTACCTCCCTAAAAGGAGGCAGAATCATAATCAAATACCGAATTCAAGAACGAGCACTGTTTTGTGACAACAATTCGACATATGAGGAACTCTTGCGAAGAGTGAAACTGCCAACACTTCATACGAGACGACTGCAAGCCATTGCAATCATAATGTATAAAGTCGAAAATGGCCTGGCGCCTCCTTACATTGCGGACTTATTCGTCGTTACCAGTTCTCAGTATAATTCCAATTTCACCATACCCAGATTTCGGACTATTGCTTATGGCAAACGTAGCCTGACTTATTTAGACCCTGTCATTTGGTCCAAACTCGACAAATCTATTCGATCGTCTGACTCATTGTACAGTTTTAAAATGCGTATCAAATTGATTGATTTCACAAGCCTGCTATACAGTAATCGGTAAGACTTTTTTATGTAACACAACAGTTAATTTTATTGCATGACTCATTGTTGTTTTATACACTTTTACTTTATATATTTCATATTTTATTAATTATTAGATAAGTAATAGTAGTAAGGTTTCCCCAATTAGTCCACTCAGTACGCTAGCGACTTCGTAACCTAATTGTGACCTTTAAGGAGTCACGTGTAGCGACCAGGAGCGTTTAAACCGAACGCACGATAGTGGCGGTGACGATCGCGAGAGAAAGAGGAAACCAAAATACACGACAATTCCAAGTTTATTCTAATGATAATGGTAGCAATTTGTGTAGGTACTTTATATATTTCACTTGAGGTAGCTAACAACGTATGGTTCGAACTAAAAGGCAATTAAGAAATAAAATCTTCTGTAACATACATCGTTACGTGAAGAATATATGAAATAATTCATATTTGTACTGCGGTTGTAGATACATATGAAGAGTGATCATCGCAGTAAATTTTCCAATTTAAGCAATTGGAGAGAAGAAGCCTGAAAAAAATCAGGGCTTCAACGAGATTCGAACCCGTGACCTCCGCGATACCGGTGCGATGCTCTACCAACTGAGCTATGAAGCCACACGTTGGGAGCGAGGTCAATTTATTGAGTTCATACTTTTCCCGTGCAGTGAAGTGATGTGAAGAATATATGAAATAATTCATATTTGTACTGCGGTTGTAGATACATATGAAGAGTGATCATCGCAGTAAATTTTCCAATTTAAGCAATTGGAGAGAAGAAGCCTGAAAAAAATCAGGGCTTCAACGGGATTCGAACCCGTGACCTCCGCGATACCGGTGCGATGCTCTACCAACTGAACTATGAAGCCACACGTTGGGAGCGAGGTCAATTTATTGAGTTCATACTTTTCCCGTGCAGTGAAGTGATGTGAAGAATATATGAAATAATTCATATTTGTACTGCGGTTGTAGATACATATGAAGAGTGATCATCGCAGTTTGATCACTCTTCATATGTATCTGCAACCGGTATCGCGGAGGTCACGGGTTCGAATCCCGTTGAAGCCCTGATTTTTTTCAGGCTTCTTCTCTCCAATTGCTTAAATTGGATAATTTACTGCGATGATCACTCTTCATATGTATCTACAACCGCAGTACAAATATGAATTATTTCATATATTCTTCACATCACTTCACTGCACGGGAAAAGTATGAACTCAATAAATTGAACTCGCTCCCAACGTGTGGCTTCATAGCTCAGTTGGTAGAGCATCGCACCGGTATCGCGGAGGTCACGGGTTCGAATCCCGTTGAAGCCCTGATTTTCTTCAGGCTTCTTCTCTCCAATTGCTTAAATTGGAAAATTTACTGCGATGATCACTCTTCATATATACATCGTTACATCAGTACCGAAAAGGAAACTATAAGAATAACTCCAGATGAAAACTAAATTTACAGAAACGATAAATCATGCAAAATAATTATAATTGACTTACTTTGGTGACGTCTAGCTCCTAGCTTAGGTTGCGTATAATCCAATGATAGCGGTGGTAGATAGCGAAAAGATTACTGGTAGCGAACGTACAAGTAGCTTACCACGATAGCAAGTGTTGTCTTTTTACTAACAGAATAAGCAAGTAACCTAATATCTACGTCTATTATGTAACAGCTATGATAAAATACGTGATCAGAAATAAAAATAATCAGTAAATGTTTAATCAAGCAATAAGAGTAAAACGTAAACGTAACACTGATAAAGTTATATGTGCATTTCGCCGGTAAGGTTATAAAATAGTAAAAGGTAAAGCTGTTAAAATGTTTGACTAAACGTTTTCGATCTTGCGATCATCTTCAGAGTGATTGAATTTGCATACAACCAGCTGTTTTATATTTGTGGTTACGTAATACCAGTTCCCATGGGGTATAGAGTAAGATGGAATGACTGGACTTGTTTATTTAGGACTGGATTGAAGCGTGCGATGTAAATTGCCTCTTTTATTTTCCTCCTTGTCCAGGAGTGAGCCGAAGTCAAAATGTCCCATGTGAATTTGTGTTCAGGGTGTGTCTTTAAGTGTTTGGCCGGTTCCGACTGTTCGCCTATATCGGAATGTTCGTTGACACGTACTTCAAGATTGCGTGCAGTTTCACCAATGTAAACTTGATTACAAGTACACGTGCCTCTGTATATTACGTGCGTTGGTGAGTGTTTTTGTCTTTGAGTTTGAAGAGGGTTTCAATCTTGCGTGTTTGCCACAAGATATGGAAGTTGAATTTCCCTTTGGTGTATTTGTTAAGTTTTGTTATGAATTTCCTACTTTCAAATTCATTTCTCCTACAAAATGGTAATTGAATGCCGATTTTTGTTCTTTCATCAAACCAATGGACAGGAATAATCGTCTCATCATCTCTTGCCGTTGGGTTTTCAAAATCGTTAATAACCTCATTAACGAATTTGGCGGGATATCCAGATCGGATGAAAGATTGTTTAATGGTTTGTACTTCTTCTTGCCAATTTGTGGCTATTTGTTTTGCCCTGAGAAGGGCACTTAGGATAGTGTTGCGTTTCCATTTATGTGGAATGGCCGATTTCCAATGTACTTGTAG
>JAHPZR010007492.1:0-10000 GCA_019787425.1 Platygyra sinensis | reverse complement strand
GAGGTATTTTTTTACAAAAAAATAACTCAATAAATAGAAAAAAACAAAACAGAAAATTCCGCCCTACGGGTTTTTTCTTCTATTATTTTGCCACACCACAAATATAATGAAAACAATAAAAAATAGAAAGAATAGATTTAACATTGGCGAGGAGACCGAAAACAATACAAAAGAAATGCTGCAGGAAAGTTAATACTTGAACACATTTGCATGAAAACTGTCAATAGTTATTACAGAAAAACGTCTTAAGTGCTTTCTTAAAGAAGAGAGAGGATTTCGGTACTCAAGGAGTTGTAAAATTTAGGTCCTTGGTGAAAAACGGAAAATTGTTTGATGTAAGTTCGACAAAGAGGCAAACGATGTAAATGAGAGTTTCTTGTATGATACGAATGAATTTCTTTCTGTAAGGTGAATTTACAGTCAAATTTTAAAGGAAGGGTACGGTTTTGGTGAGAATACATGAATAAACCTAACAGTAGTAGGTGCATGTCATGAAATTTTAAAATACCCAAGTTTCTAAAAATTGGATCAGTATGTGCATAAAAATGGGTTTCAGCTATAGTTCTCACCACTCCTTTCTGATGAATGTCAAGACAAACAAGGTTAGATTTGTTAGTGGAGGCCCAAACTAAGTTGCAGTAAAAAAAAGTATGGGTAGACTAGTGAAAAATATAATGTTCGTAGAGATTTGTCGACAAGTAGAAATTAGATTTGCGAATTATTCCAATAGACTTTGAGACTTTGTTAGCCACATGTGAGATTTCGGACTTCCAGTATAAATTTTCATCAAGGATTACTCCCAAGAAAGTTGTTTCTTTTACCTGATCAAGTATATAATCATTTATTAAAAGCTGAATATCATGACGTATACGTTTTTGACTTGGTTTAAATACCATAATTTAGTTTTTTTTTAGGTTTAATGAGAGCTTGTTAGCTCTAAACCAAAGTGACAGCTTATTTAGCTCAGTATTCAATATGTTAGCTAAGCAATCTGCATCCTTATGGGACAGAAAAACGTTGATATCATCAGCAAATAAGATTAACTGTAATATTTTAGATATTTTAGGAATAACTGTCAGTTCGGCGTCAAGAGGTAAAGGATTAAATAATTAGTAACCAATATTTTCCCTCAGTGAGATTCTCGGAAAAATCCGGCTTCAAAACTCTCAAATTATCTTGTCGAAGAGTAACAGCAAAATCCGGTCGCATGGCGAGCACGATATTATTTTCCTGATTTAAAAAATAACAGAAAAATTATACACGAGATGACGACGCCTGTACTATGATTGGTTGAATGAGGAAAACAGTTTCAGCCATTCAGGTTACAGGATGCTACAGCAATATTATGTACAACGAAAACGAAGTGGAGTTATTGCAAAGTGCCGTGAAGTGAAGTGAGGGCCGTTTCGTTGGCTAAACTTGCTATCGCTGAATTTTCTTACCTGTGTAAGAAAGAGATGCATTTCCAATTCAGCCACACGACGCCCTGTTCAGCAGGGAAATAATAAAGAATAGCATTATTAGTTGAACTGTAATTGGAATAAAAGCGAGGCCATAAGAAGAACGCAAGCATGTACCAGCAGGGGAAGCTTTTAAGTTTAAAAGCAGCCAACAGGAAAAGAAAAGTTTTTAAATGACAGTCGTAAGTCGTGACGCGATTGCAATTGCTACGCTTATTGATTGGCTTAAAAATTTCGCGCCAGTTTTTCGACTAATGAGGAGGAAAACCGAAGCCAATCGCAGCTTGTAGGTGCGATTTTTCACGTGCTTTATGCAAGTTACAGGTAACTGGTAGGAGTTCTGATTGGTTCATCGCACTGTTTGCTCCTGTTGTGATTGGTCCATCAGAGTAGTTTGGTGTTGGTTCCCTAACAGTTATGACCTTTAAAATCACCAATGGCTGTTCTCCGGATTATCTAAGCGACTTGCTACAATCGCATGTTCCAACACCTCTTAATAACCTCTTGCATTCTGCGACACAAGCTCTTCTAGTTGTTCCCATATCCTTCACCTCCACATACGGGGACTGAGCTTTCTTAGTTGCCACGCCCAAACTTTAGAACAATCTACCAGCAAATATTAGAACACACGAGTGCAATTATATTCTTTTTAAAGGCAGCTCAAGACCCATCTCTTTCAGGACGCACTCCTGTAGCATTTGTTGTCAGCATTTGTTGCATTCGTAGTATTTTTACCATTAAAACACTTTTATCCTATGTTGATTGTAATCTCGGGCCATGCTATATTTCTCTCTAATTTTTGCAAACGCATTGATGCTGCGCAAAATGCGTTCTAAACACTGCAACAACAACTACTACAACTACCGCTACCGCTACCCCTACCCTTACTCCACTGCCACTGCCACTGCCACTGCCACTGCCACTGCCACTGCCACTGCCACTGCCACTGCCACTGCCACTGCCACTGCCACTGCCACTGCCACTGCCACTGCCACTGCCACTGCCACTGCCACTGCCACTGCCACTGCCACTGCCACTGCCACTGCCACTGCCACTGCCACTGCCACTGCCACTGCCACTGCCACTGCCACTGCCACTGCCACTGCCACTGCCACTGCCACTGCCACTGCCACTGCCACTGCCACTGCCACTGCCACTGCCACTGCCACTGCCACTGCCACTGCCACTGCCACTGCCACTGCCACTGCCACTGCCACTGCCACTGCTACTGCTACTGCTGCTGCTACTACTACTGCTACCACTACCACGACCACTACCACTACCATCACTACCACTTAGACTACCACAATTATTATTGTTATTGTTATCATTAGTATCAATATTATTTGAAAACGCTCTAAAAATAGATTTAGATGCAAAAGTAATGGTCTTGGGAGCTTTTGGACGACCACAATCTTGCCTGCCAGGCCATAATGTCTGGATACTTGCTGCGCTATTTACACCCCTAATAAACGCAACACAATTACAACGCGAGGATTTAGTTTTTGCCGTCCTCGCAGCCGCTGCTATTGTCTTCTTGCTTTAGCTTAATCCTAAAATTTACGATGTCCTCGATTGTGATTGGTTAAAAAACTCCTATTTCTCACTAATTCATTTGCCGAGTTGTTATCGGACAGTTCAATAAGCCAATCACATTCAAGTTGTAGCTCAAATCAACCAATCACATTCAAATTTGTAGTTTAAATCAACCAATCACAACCTTAGTTTTAATCACCAACAATTCACGCCTCCTTTGTCTGCCTTTTAATGCAAATTTCCCTTTCCTTCATGACTTGGCCATTCTTCGTTTCTCGGAAATAGTAATTTTTATGATTAACTGGTAATAAGACTTCGTTTCGTCCAAATGGGTCTGTAATCATACTAGTTATAAACAAATCGAACTTCCGCTGTGCGCTCGTCCAATTTTGTTATCGCTCGTACGATTACAGACCGAATTTTACTCCACTGAGTCCTAAGACTATTACTAGATATATTGGTCCATAAAATAAATTAGTTACTGCCGTATCAACTGAGTAGAAATGGCAAATTGGTCATCGTAACACATCGAAAAGCTGACATTTTCAACGCTTGCCCTTCATCAATCGTACAGATAAGGGACAAATGTTAGAAAGATAACTTATGGTGGCCAATTTTCATTATCATCCGTTGAAAAATGTCCTCGTACTAACTATTCATTCGCCAACGCAGTATCATAGTTTAGTTACAACTCGGGCTTGCTTTACTCTAATAATAACAAATAAATAAAGGTGGTAAGTTCCTAAAGAAACTGTGTTACTGCGTTGGTGAGGAGTATTACAAGATAATTTTTTATTTTATCAACTGGGTTGTTAATGTGAATTGGCCACCACAAAGAGATTCGAATCTCTTTACGGTGGCCAATTCACATCATCAACCCAGGTGAAAAAACCAATTTATCTTCTTAAAAAAAGCAATCAATTCACTTACCGATGCACATGCGAGGGCCAAATCCAAAATGGAGCGAGGCAAACGCGTGATAAAGTGATCTTTGTGCATCGCCTCTCAACCAGCGCTCGGGTTTATACTGTAGCGGGTCATCGTAAGTTTCTGGATCGCGGCTCATGACATACAGTGGCATGCGAATCATTGTCTAACAAAGAGAAGCCAACTGATTAGGGGCTTATTCTGTTTGGTTTTTGTTCTCTATTCTCCATTTTTATTATTTTTCAAGTTATAGTTGTGGAGCGATTTCACTCCATCACTCGTTCACTCCTTCACTCCTTCACTCCTTCACTCCTTCACTCCTTCACTCCTTCACTCCTTCACTCCTTCACTCCTTCACTCCTTCACTCCTTCACTCCTTCACTCCTTCACTCCTTCACTCCTTCACTCCTTCACTCCTTCACTCCTTCACTCCTTCACTCCTTCACTCCTTCACTCCTTCACTCCTTCACTCCTTCACTCCTTCACTCCTTCACTCCTTCACTCCTTCACTCCTTCACTCCTTCACTCCTTCACTCCTTCACTCCTTCACTCCTTCACTCCTTCACTCCTTCACTCCTTCACTCCTTCACTCCTTCACTCCTTCACTCCTTCACTCCTTCACTCCTTCACTCCTTCACTCCTTCACTCCTTCACTCCTTCACTCCTTCACTCCTTCACTCCTTCACTCCTTCACTCCTTCACTCCTTCACTCCTTCACTCCTTCACTCCTTCACTCCTTCACTCCTTCACTCCTTCACTCCTTCACTCCTTCACTCCTTCACTCCTTCACTCCTTCACTCCTTCACTCCGTCACTCCTTCACTCCGTCACTCCTTCACTCCGTCACTCCTTCACTCCTTCACTCCTTCACTCCTTCACTCCTTCACTCCTTCACTCCTTCACTCCTTCACTCCTTCACTCCTTCACTCCTTCACTCCTTCACTCCTTCACTCCTTCACTCCTTCACTCCTTCACTCCTTCACTCCTTCACTCCTTCACTCCTTCACTCCTTCACTCCTTCACTCCTTCACTCCTTCACTCCTTCACTCCTTCACTCCTTCACTCCTTCACTCCTTCACTCCTTCACTCCTTCACTCCTTCACTCCTTCACTCCTTCACTCCTTCACTCCTTCACTCCTTCACTCCTTCACTCCTTCACTCCTTCACTCCTTCACTCCTTCACTCCTTCACTCCTTCACTCCTTCACTCCTTCACTCCTTCACTCCTTCACTCCTTCACTCCTTCACTCCTTCACTCCTTCACTCCTTCACTCCTTCACTCCTTCACTCCTTCACTCCTTCACTCCTTCACTCCTTCACTCCTTCACTCCTTCACTCCTTCACTCCTTCACTCCTTCACTTCCCCTTAAGCGGCCTTCACACGGCAAACTTAAGTTGGCAAACTCGTGTCGGAAGACTTCAAAAAGTTGTCAAACTCGTGGCAAATAACAAACACGGCAATCTCCAACATGCTTTTTTTTGCAGTGGCACTCACGTACGACAGTGAAACAGAGGAAAAGACGAGAAGAAACAGAAAGCGGTGGAAAATTAAAATTAAAAAGGTTTGGACGAAACCCAGTTTGTCCGCGCGCTCCTCCGTTTTGTCGGTTTTGTTTGTTTTTAGTATCTTTGTAGGCTCTATATGAAAACGTCCCGAACAGCCGGAAATTGTGAACTGCTTCGATAAATTTAAAAACTGTTGACTCGCGTCCTCCATTTTGTGAAGTGTCACGCAAGTAAATCACGTGAATAGAGCTCGTTTTGATTGGCTGACAATTACCAACACATGTTGGCCAACCGTTCACACGTCAGATACGAGTTTACCAACACGAAAAAGTTGGTGAAAGAGTTGGCGAGAATAGAGGCAAGTTCTATTCGTCGCCAACAGTTTGCCAACTTGTTTGCCGACTGTTTTTGTGCCGTTCACACACATCAACTTGAGTTTGCCAACACGAGTTTGCCAACTTTAGTTTGCTGTGTGAAGGCCGCTTTAGACATTTGAAACTCAGGGGGGGAGGGGGGGACTCCAATATTAAAAGGCTCCGCTATGTTTTCAAAAAATTTGAATTTAACTTATACCGGAGACTAAGGTGGGCGTTGCTTGAGTGTCATTAGACATCTAAAATATACGACTTAGAATGGAATAGTTCGGTTACTAGCTACTGTTCAAGAAAGGATCCTGAGCGCCCTTTGCATTGTAGACCCGACTCGCGTGCTCGGGAGATCAGTGGAAATCCGAGCCTAAAGATAGAAATTTATTCTATTATTATTCCTTCCAGAGCACCCTAAAGAATACTTTGACACCTAAAAATGGTGAGGTATCGTCATCAACACCTTAAGTGAGTCCAGAATCCCTGATTTGCAGGTACACCACGCCATATAACCATCTCCTTCTTTCTTACCTTGGATGGTATGCGATAGCCCTGGATTATGGTGTCTTCATCGAGATAGCGAGCATTCTCCCATGCCAAATCTCACTATGCAGCTGTATTTGGATATGATTGATTGAACCAACTTACATTTTTTATTTATTTATTTTGACTTCTTCAGTTTATGATAATAAACTGAAGAAGAAACTAAAATACTTAATTAATTAAACGTGCTACTATGATCAAATTTTCACCTTTTGATTTTTTAGGGGTATCACATAGAAGCCTATGAAAGAATGAAAACACTGTTTACCGATTCCAAATACCTGCATTAGTTACGGAGATATTTAAGTTTGAAAAATGTGTAAAATATGCAAATGAGAATGACTGATGATGTCATACACTCAACTCAATATTACATCAAGTATCTAAATAGAGCTATACTGTATCAGTTGGCTTATTTGCAGTGCAGACCATTGAAACTTGGGGCGCGTTTGTTTGGGAAATTCCGGAGTAAGAATATATTCCGGAATATAATTATTCCGGCTATTCTGCTCCCGGGAGCAGAATAGCCGGAATGGAAATCCAGATATTCCGGAATGAGAATAGCTCCCAAACAAACGCTTATTCGCATTATTCCAATTATTCTTATTCCGGATTGATCCCAAACGAACGCGCCCTTGGTAGGCTAAAAGTTCTACAGAAAACACACCTACGGCTATAAAACATTTTGGTCCCGTGGCAACTCACTCTTTTCCAGTCCCCACCCACTTGATTTCAATATGTCATTTTCAGCTTGAAAAACGTTAAACATTAGGCCACAAACTCAAGCTCACATATTTATATGCTTGTTGGATCTTGTATATGTGGCACCATTTGCGAATATGACAATGGAACACCAAAGGTGGCCAGAAATGCCTTTAATATTGGGGAGGACTGGAACCCAGTATGTTGCCATGGTAACAAAACTGTTAAGCTCAAATTGTGGAGGACATTTAGCAGAATCTTACTGCAAAGAATCAAACATTTCTGATACAAATGGGCTGAGATATCGATTATTATAACCCAACCATTAATTTTTGATTGATTTTATTGGCTATTTTACGTCACGTGGTATAAATCTCCGGACAGTTATCACGCAATAACCCCCGCCCGAGTCGATATTTGTCCTTCGATTTTTTCCGCGAAGAGAAACATAGTCAGCACAAGAATTTCAACTTTTCTTTTCTCTTATTTAATATGGAAGGAAACCAAACTAGTGTTACTGAGTCTAGCGATGGTGACATTAAAAAGCTGATGGCAAGTGCTGTTCCGGAAAGTACAAAAAAGTCACCAAAATACGCTGTCAATGTCTTTGAAGGTGGAGAAAGTCACGAGTAGACTTTTAATATTTGTCCTACGTAAATTTAAACCGATTCATTTTACAAAATAAAGATTTAATACAATGTGATAACTAACTATAAAATAAACCAACCGTTCACGTCCGACTTTAGCGTGGAGGAAGGAGAGAAAAATTCCAGTCGCACTTGAAATCATGGAGTCGGCAGAATTGTCAACCATGTTGAAACCTTTTTTACGCAGAAGCCAGAAAATTCAGTGGAGGGAAAACCATACAGTCGCAGCTTGGTCTGAATGCTCCAGAAAGTTTTGCAAATTCGGCATGGTTTAACACCATTCTCTACTTCGGAAAGAGAGGCCGTGAAAACCAACGCGAGATGAAACCCGGTGACCTTTAGCTCAAAACAACAACAACCGGCTGAAGTACTTCATCTCAAGCGAGAGAGCGACGAAAAATCAGTCCACCTTCAAGTGCTACAGATTTTACACATTCTGTGTTTCACAGATGTAAATTCTGAGACTGAAATACATTTCTTTCTAGTCAAGTTTATGAACAGTACGTCGGAATATATGAACCAAAAGTGCCAAGTTTTCGAGTTTTTGATCCAAGGGGCGTTACGAGAATTAATTTCACATGACAGCTTGTCAAATTTGGTCCAATCACAGTGGAAATAAAGTTAGTTAAACCAATCAAATTTACGTTGCTCCCTCACGTCAATCACGCGCATACGCCATCAGATCAGCAATGACTTTTTTACCAAGTTTACGAGCGGTTTATTGCGAACTGAAAATTAATGGGAGGGTTATAAAATAAATAAACCCCTTTCTGGCTTGCTGGTATGTCGGCTGATAATGTCCTTGGCTGAGAGATTGTCCTCAAAATTTCACATTTGCCCTCGAAGCTTCGCTTCTCGGCCAAATGTTCATTTTTCGGACAATCTCTCAGCCGCGGACATTATCAGCCGACATACCAGCCGCCCGAAGGGGTTTATTTACTAAGTAGAATCTTACTGCAAAGAATCAAACATTTATGATACAAATGAGCTGAGATATCGAAAATTTGGTTGAGTGTATGACGTCATCACTTGGTAATCTGCATATTTTAAAACCTTGAATTTCTCTGAAACAGAAAGATATATTTGAAAATAGTAAACAGCATTTTTCTTCTAGTGCAGGCTATATACTAGTTGTTTATGTTTTAAAATGGCTTCGATAGAAAAGATGCGACTTTCATCATAGTGGCACTTTAAATAAATATAAATTATAAGTGAAGAGGAGAGGGACAGCCTTCCACATTGACTAATACTGTGCCTCTTATTCCTAAAACAGTGACAAGATTTAATTAAAGATAATTATACAATAATTATTGTAAAGAATGAGTTACTTAGCACAGGACTGGGTATAGTAATGAAATCAATAATGTGTATAGCTTTTAATATTATAACCAACTTACATTCCAAAGACCACTTACAGCGGTTATCAGTCACACGCGCCCTCCAAGATTTTTTTCCCATTTCGAAAACTACGTTTTGGTGGACGTCAATCAAATGTATCCATGGCAACAACGGCGAGCGGAGTTTCGAGAACCATTATTTCAGTGTCAATTCTCGGAGTATCCGAGTTGCTCTTTCATCTTTACTTGACTTGTCGATAAACAGAGACTGAGAAGTAAGACTTTTAAAATCGTTTGAAGCGCCTTTTCGTTCGTTTCGCTCACGGGCAATGTTTTGAGGCTGCAAATTTACAAAAAGTGTAAAACCACAACAACGTGGGAATGGTGGGCCTAGGTAAATCATTAATATTCAAACTGCCTAGGTAAAATGCGTTCCTGCATACTAATGAAGTGTCTAGCTAGCTAGGTAAAAATGCGTTCCTCCATACTAATCAGCGTCGCTCTAAACAATACAAACAATAAGGTTGTCTTAACTTGCCCGTTATTAATGAACCCTGATTGGAAAAAATCTCTTATGTGTTAAAATTATAAGCGCGAATTTTAACGAAAGCGCTATCGTTCTTGTAATCGCTTTGCTGCGAAAGTCTATCTCCGAGACTTTCAGTTTATTCGAAACGTTTATCATGAAGATGGTTTGTTTTCACTAGCGGCCATGTTTTTTAAACTGCTTTGAGCGCTTGTTTAACTGTCCGTGATTCGGAAACGCTGACAACCACAAATGTTTTGAAATTGTAATAAGGTTCTCTAGCTTTCTTTGAAAACGTTCTCCGATTTTCGAAATCGGGATCTTTTAACCTCGATTGGTTTAGGTAGAATCTATCATGCTTTTATTCTCAGCTTTGCTGACGAGAGAGAATTAAATTCTTAGCTAAGAGCTCGAGTTTTCCGCTCCGTTAGTCACGCACTGAACTCCACTCCC
>JAHPZR010007491.1:0-23368 GCA_019787425.1 Platygyra sinensis | reverse complement strand
TTGTAGACTTAATTCACACCTAATAGGCTAACTTTCCAAAAAACGGTTATTGCCGTATGTCCCCCATAGGGGCCAAAGAGAATTAAGTAAGTATTTAACTTACCTAAAACCATATACTAAAGAAATTATCAAATAGGGTTTATTATTAATAAATAATTGAATCATTAAGTATTTTAATATAAATTAATATAAATCTATCACTAGATATTAAGAAGTAAATAAATATTAATTTAATTCAATGTTTTGTTACTGTAGTTTGTTAACTTTGATGTTGTGAATGTAGGTTCTCATTTAGAAGGACCTTTCATTAATCCTGCGATGAAGGGAGCTCACAAGGAACATCTGATGCGGCAGATAAGCACCAAGGGAGCCCAAGAAATAGAAGAGTTTTATGGTTCATTGGATCATGTCAGTATCATAACACTTGCACCAGAACTGGCTGGAGAAAATATGGAGGCAATTAAGCAGCTGGTGAAGAGAAACATTGTGGTATCAATAGGTAAAGAAAAGTACTTGCTGTGTCATTAGCAATTACGCTAATAATAAGCTCTGGCAATATGGACCACTTGGTCCGGAACAGACATTTTTAGTAGCGTTATATGAGAGATGTTTATATGGGAGGTTTCAGTAAAAAAATATCCATGTTGATGATTTAGCGTGACAGGGATCTATGGAGTATCTCTTGTCTGATTGGTTGGTACCCATGCAGAATTTAATGTTAGGCTTTACGTGGTGTATAACCAACCAGGGACAATACAATGTGTTAATCCTTGCACTGCTACATCATTAGTTAAGGATGTTTTGGTTTACATCTTGGACATCTATCTTGTAGAGGATGTTCTGCTATTAGATTATTATTTTATTGCACATTTATAAATTAAATTAATTATGAAGAGTATTAATTAAAATACTCTTAACTCTCATAGGTCATTCAGCAGCAAATCTGTCAATTGCTGAGAAAGCAGCAGCTAATGGTGCCACATTCATCACCCATCTCTTCAATGCTATGTTGCCAGTAAGTGAAGGCAGACTTAAAACTAAATTAGAAAACAGTCCTAACACGGTACATGTTTTCTATTTCTTAAATACTACATTATCATGTAATCTATATGATATGAAACAAAGGCGTGATCACAGAAAGATGACCAGAGATTGAGGTGTTAAGAGCTTGAGCCAGTGAATTGTCCTGTGTTCTTAGGCAAAGTACTGTCACGGTCCTTCTCTCAAACCAGAAGTACTACTAAAATTGTATTCTAACTAGGCAGAGGTTTCATTTAGGGCTGGGCTCCACCAGGCAAATGGACTGGCCGAGAAGGTGATTTGGCCTGCCTGCTTTGATCATTTAGAAGAAAGTTTTCCCTTTAAAGGAGCTTAGTTCAAGAAGTTTTATCCACTTCTCAAAACCAGTCGTCGTCTTGCTTACTGAAACTTCTAATTAATGAAACCCCTGAATTGGTACGACCTAGGTACATACAAAGTGTTGCTACAAGTGAGTTTGATGAACAGTTGATTCTGTTTTCTCTTGTTAGTTCCATCATAGAGATCCTGGAATTGTAGGTCTTCTTACAGACAATGAGACCCCTAAGCCCATCTTCTATGGACTGATTGCCGATGGAATTCATACTCATCCAACAGCTACAAGAATAGCACACAGATCACATCCCAGTGGTATGCGAGTCTTTTATTTCTACTTCCTGTTCAACCCGCTTGAATTCTTTAGATACCTTCTAAGTTGACATAAAACATCATTTGCTCTTTGATTTCACTTACATTCTCTCAATTCTTAAGAAGGCACAGAACTAAATGTATTTGTTGGTAGTTAATTTTTGATTTGGACTATATGTGGTTCATTTTCGTCTAGTTAGACTTCTGGCAGTCTGCTTTCCTCTTGTTCCAGACTAGAAGAGATTGGTTTGATCCCATGTGAAAATGTTTGGGATGCCTGTCATCTCATTTAGGGGTGTAAACCAAGGATTGTGGTCTCACTTAGGGTGTTTAGAATGAAACTCCACTATTCGTAGCTGTCAGAGTGTCTTTTAGGGTGCACTTGAAGTGATAACAATTAATTCCATGTTTACGCTTGATTTCTGCTGTTCTTTTGAGTCCAGTATATTAGCCTGAGCATTCCCGTGTCCAGAGGCCACAATCCTTTTAGTCAGCACCAAGAAACACATTAACCTCTGGCCAGGTCCAATGAAATTCTGGTTCTGAATGGCTTTGTTAACACAATAGATTGAGACTAGAACCAATCAGATTTGTCAGACTTGACTCTGGGTAATAGTGAAGAATATTTTCCAAAGGACTTTCTGGGCTCCTGTTAGGCAGCAACCTTGCTCTAGGGATGAGAATGCTAGCCTTGGCTTCTTTCCCAAACAGTGGTTGGTCATGACGCCTATTCTGTTTAAAGTTATGCCTTCTAGGCGTCAAATAAATCTTGAGCTGCACCCAGATTGGCCTCCTCTAAAAGTTTAACTCAAGTTTTCCAGTGAGCATCCCTGACCTTTTCTGGCATATGGGAGTTGTCACCCCATCCCCTGGAGATTACATTAGACCATCTTACTATCTCTACTACTCTGTGTTATACTTTTCCGTACTTCTCAACAGGCCTTGTTTTAGTGACAGATGCTATAGCTGCACTTGGTCTTCCACCAGGGTTACACAAGCTTGGTCCAATGCAGGTGGAGATTAATGACGAGAAGGCCACCTTACTAGGAACAAGCACTCTAGCTGGAAGGTAGCAAGTTCTGTATATAATACGAGTTTATAAATTCGATTCTCAAACTTAATAATCCATTGAGTAAAAACAAAGAATATCACAACCATGAAGGAGGTTTGGGTACCCAGTCTTAATAAGTATACATTTTGGTGATTGTACTTCTCTGTTTACTGTTGAGTTTTTGTTTCGATTGAGAAGACATATCAAATGCTTGAGACAGTATTTTTAGGTTTCAGTTTGTGTTCAATGCATGAAGCTTTAAATTGTTGCCACAGCCTAGAGATTGTGCAGGCGAAGTTTTTGCCATGTGCATGTGTGCGGACAGTTTTCTGCCATTTTTTGTTCCCGCCTTTGTGGAATAGAGCATTATAACTTTGAATCATTCAAACCATGCAGAGATTCAATGTTTCTAAGATGTTCAAGTTTTTTTAAAGTAAATGTTTGTCTACCTGGATGAATACAAGTCACTTGCTTGGCCAAGAGTAGCTGACTACTACTGTATTTCATCAGTTATCTAAACACCTCGAATTTCATCAAAAATATTCCACTGGGCATTGTTTTTTTAACTCTCTTCTCAGTGTTTGGATATCCCGATGAAACACTGTCTCTAGTGTTTGATATATTAGATGCATCTTTTGTTGCTTTGTATTTCCTTCAGTATTGCATCAATGGATGTCTGCATCCAAAGATTCAAGAAAATGTCAGGTTAGCCATTGTACTGTGAGCACTTTTAAAGCCATTTTTAGTACAGAGTGAGAATCTATCTTATTCCTATTCTCTTATTCTTCCAGTTTTAAACTTATACCTTTCTTTAATAATTTTGCCTTTCGGACAACCCAGGCCACTCCCTTGGAATTAAGGGTGACCTTCCATATTAACATTAGTTTGTTAGGAAATATGGAAATATTTCCTTAATTGGACAATGATGTTCTCTGATTGACAATGATGATTATTTTAAAGACAATAATGATGTACTAAATAATGATGATGATGACCAAAATAATATACACTCACATATTAGGTGAGAATGAAGCCAAACAGTTTAATTGCAGGCGACAGCAAGTGTTAGCATTAAGTGTTGCATATCATCTCTCAACTGGGATCTAACAACTTGAAGGTTTTCTACCTTCATTGTAACATCCGCTATTGATGTGACCAAGAGATATCTATAATAGAGAACTTTGCAGCAGATTATTGTTTTGATTAAGATGGTATCTCTTGTGTTTCAGGCTGCACTACGGTAGAAGCATTGGAAGGAGCCACGTTACACCCTGCCCAGGTGCTGAGAATTGAGCACAAAAAAGGGACCTTGAATTTCGAGTCTGATGCAGATTTGGTCTTTCTTGATGATGACCTCAATGTACATGCTACATTTATTGCTGGAGAACCAGTGTGGTTGAAGAAAGAAGGTCTGGTAACTTTTACGATGCAGCTGAACTATGATATGATACCAAACAAATCAAAAAAACACCTGAGATAAAGATGACATCATTTTCAAATGCAAGGATCGTGGTGGTAATTATAGACCATGTTCAAATTCTTGGCAAAGGATTGAAGATAGCTTGCAATTTAGGCTAATGCAGAGAATCTTTTGAAGTGCATTGACATAGATCTCATTTTAATGATATTCCCTCACATGAGCTTCCATTGCAAACTTGTTCCAATCCAATACCAAGGATAAATTATGACCTTTTGAATTTTTTTTTTAATTTACCACTATGAGAGGTACTCGCTTCCCCCTTAAAAAATTAACAGACCAACTTTGGTGTGATACACTAATTGCATGGCTATCTTACAGCCCACATGATAATAACTTGGGACTCTTTAAATAGAGTTCCGTAATTTATTTTGAGCCCTTCAGTAATGCTATTTGACACCGAAAGGCTATCAATGCCCAGCTTGATGACAGGGGCACAGTAGGGGGTGGGGGGAATGGACCTTGGGCATATGTGGTACCAGTATTGTAAATTCCACTCAGTGAAGTCCTTCTCCAAATAAGGACATTTTGGTGTTCTAAAGGGAGATCTGGAACCTTAAGTAACATTTTCATGCAAAGCAATTGAAATAAAACTTGGCAATCTATACCTGCATTGATTCATAAACACGCAACAGTATTTAATGGGAGAAATTCCTCTGTTTAGACTTTCAGACCTTAAGGTGGAGATTTGACCAAAGCGGGCTTGTGAAATTCATACGACTACATAATGCCAAGGGTTTACCCCCACCCCTTCCCCAAGCTTAACAACAATGAGTAAAATTATTTTGTTTGCTTTGATTGCTTTAAGATAAATTTTATTCCACTAATGGATGCATTAGAATTCTATATTTATTTACTTAATTTAGAATCTAACCCTATAAGCTGGAGAAATCTGGCAGTTTATATTTTTAGACTAATATTTTTCTAATAGATTTTTCTTGAAATAATTTTATATTATAAACGTCATAGAGCATAATTTATTACATTTACTTCTGCATATAATTATAAGTGTGAATATACTTGGTACTTAGTACATGATAAATATGTTAGATTGGAATATTTTACAACAGAAAATTTATTTGAAAGAAGACATCTTCAACATGTTCAAGGATGGTTTTTGGCCAGATTTCCCTATTTTCAATAGACAAATTATTAATATTGTAAAAATTATACTCTCTTCCATTTGCAATGTGTCTTTGTTTGAACTGTTACTAGTTCAAGCCACATAGATTGCATGGGAAATAAAAGTTAAAATGTTCAGAACCTTGTGTTTGTTTATTGGTGTTTGACAGAATTTTTCGCATTAGTCATGGTAACCATGCCGTGTTTCTGACATTACGGCTTGCAATTGGCTGAACCAGAAAACATTGCATAAATGTCACTCAATGTGATTCTAACGTATTTCAATAACAATAAATATTCTTCAAATGTGTTTCAGCGAAATAGTGAAAAATTTCCTACACCAATGTTTCTCATCTAGCCATGTCCTCCTTATAGAAACACATGTGAACTTCTCAAAACAGATGTCGACATTTTCTTGCATTCTCTGTATGCATTGCAGACCAAGGGCGAGCGCGGTTCTTAAAATCGGCGAACTTTCACTTACTATTTGTCGTTTTAATTTTTCCCGCAGAAGATTTGTTTTCTGATCGAAAGAGAAATTTAAAATAAATGGCACCAAGATTCTTCATGTAATGTTTGTATGTATAATTTCGCCAGTGAAGAAAATTTTTGCGGGAATTTTGTTTTGCAGAGACTCATTTCAGCGCATCACGAAAAAAAAAACTGCAAATTTTCGTTCCTCCCTGGGCCCTTTGAATGACAGTTTCACGCGACCTTGTCAATCAATTATTGGTCTTGGAACGAAACAGATACCAGAAAGGAATGAGCGTGATGAAATTTTGAGGCCAATGTTGAGGTCACTGACATTTATATTTTAGTGCTAAACTTTAGGAAAGTTTGATTTATAGCTTTTAAAGAATTTCAAACGATTTGATCGTATTTTTAAACTTTAAGACATTAGTGTAACATCTGACACTTGAACGTCACTGGTTTCAAATTTGGAAATCTTATTAATTTCATCACCTTCAATTCGGAATAGTTGGTATCGGCTTTGCACAGTTTCAAAAAAGAACCACCGTCTTCACTAAGCGGCAGAAATTTGAAAACGCATCTTTATTTCTACAGTTAGGCCTACAGTCCACACTAATCCGTCAAGAAAACGGGCCGGGCTTTTCGAAAACGCTCTTCAAACTGGAGGAATTTGAAAACACTGGCTTTTCGTTTTGTGTGGACAGAAAACACTCGAGTGAAAACGCAGCTTTTCCAAAATGACGGCGACATGAAAATCATTTGATTTCCCTGCAATTTTGAGATATTTAAAAAAAGTTGTAGCTTTTTTGGCTGTTTTCCTGGTTTTCGTCGCTATTTTCCTCACAGAATACTCAGTTTTATCGTTCTATGCTAATTTTTGCATCCATGTTGATTTCAAAGTTGTTTTATTTCCATAATACTGGTGTAGACAGTCTCTGACATATTTTTCAACTCCCGCTGGGGAAAAGTTTATTTTATTTTCAGTTGGAACTAGATCATGAAAGCGTCACATTACATAACGAAAGGTGTGGCTAGAAAACAATGGATTTTGTATGAGTAATGTAGCTCATATTTTGGCATTTGTTAAGTCATATTTTTGATCAATTTTCAAATCTTGTAGCACAACTTGTTAACAATGTCACAGTCTCTGTTTTGATTCACCTTTGTCATTATGTCGTTGTATATAGACACGTATGTATATATGATGTCGTGTACATATGCTATTATTTATAAACAGAACACACTGTCTTGAGTTTTATTAAGCGAAGCAAAATGGCAAAACGATTAAATAAATGATATTTTTAAAACTGTCTCAGCATTGTGTAAAGTGTTAGCGGTAAAGAAAGGAAATCATAGCCCTGGCAGTGTTGGGTTTTGGTCTAAATTTTTACTGTCACTCTTCGTTTTCGTCAAAAATATTCCACTGTGAAATGTGGGAAATCACTGTTTCTCGTATTTGATTGACATGTGACTTGAACCTCTCGTTACAAACACCTCTATATTACGGTCACTTAGCTTGCTCCCAGAGAGAGACTGATATATACAGAGATTCACACACTGAATATAGGTTCCATGATTCAGACACCCCACCGGGGGGATACTCTACAAAGTTGTATACAGAGACGGGCTACGCCCCGAGGTTGAATTGTTACCATTTGGACAAAAAAGGTACCCCTTTCGTGTACCTACTTCAACAAAAATACACTTCAAAACTTTATGGTGGCTCTCAACCATATCAGATTTATTTTAAAATTCTGCCAAAAGTTGCGTCTCATCATGCTTATTAAAATGAAAATTTCACCGGGCCGTTTTTTAATTATAAGCCCCATAAAGCCTGTTATTAAAGTTGTTTTTAGCATGTCATAATGTTGCTATGGTAACGATACTATGATTGTAGCATGAAGCGATAGAATGGTTATGATGACCCATCAAAATCTAACTGCTAAAAATTGTTTTGAGCCACCCTAAAGCTCTGGCCAAACGGACCGGCAAGTAGTCGCAAGTGGACGCAAGTTGAACTTGCGTACAGACTTGCATTGGGTGGCCAAACGGACTCGCAAGTGTCCTCGCAAGTACACGCAAGTCGCAAAAAAAAAACCCATTCAGTTAAGGCGGACTATCCTCTATTTCATTGGCTAATAATAGGTTAAAGGGGCATTGTCACGCTATTTGGCAACTTTATAAAAGGCTAGAAGGCGCCTTCGCATCAATCGAATTCCAAAACTAATGATCTAGTTTTGTTATTGAAGACTATTTGAATGTACTGAAACTGTTTCCTGTCGCCTGTCGCTACGGATGGCACGGATGGAAATGGATTGAAATTTGAAAAAATTGGCCAATGTTTTTAAGTTTTGATGCCACGTGTTGGAAAAATCCTCAAGAAATTTATTATGTCGGCTTAGCCCTCTCTGATAAAATTCATTTGATATATTCGTCGTAGCTTTACAGAAGCTTTTTGTTCATGATTAAAGCCTTAGAATAATGATTTTAGAACAGAATTGACCTAAAACAGCAAAATCCTCGTGACAATGCCCCTTTAATGGACGTCACTCAACTTGCGTTGACTTGGCTTGAGTGGCCAAACGGTGAAAAACTTGTTTGACTTGCGTACAAATTTGATCTCGACCAAAGTGAGCGCAAGTCATCGCACGGAGTCGCAAGTAGACCCAAGTTTTCAACTTGCTTCTACTTGCGATTCCGTTTGGCCAGGGCTTATACTTTTTTAACGCCCTCCTAACTTCTTTCGTATTACATATAGAGCAAAGACAACACAGACAATTTCTTTTGTTTCAAATGATTTATTACACCAAGGAAAAAAGTGTGTTACAACATTGAAAAATAAAGAATTGAAAAGAGGATTTGAATTTGAGACCTGCATTTGCCACTGATCACATCACTTCGTGATTTACTCAGACACATAAACATTTCACTTGAATAAAGAAAGTTTTATTTGAAACAATCAATCACTTAAACTTCAATAACAAAAGGGAATACCCTGGTAATATGAATTCAGCTTTAATAAAGATGTAATCAAACCTATTTCACACTCCAGAGGGCGAACATTTTGTTTTTATAACATTACTTTATTTAGGAAGTTAAAGAAGCGGAGATGAATTCCTTAGTTACATGTAACAGTCAATTTCCTCAAACATAAACTTCATAAGTACAGTAACTGGCTATTTTCTTTAGATACATTTCATAGATGATAGGTTGTTTCGATAACTGCAGGAGGTGACAACTTTAACTGATAAGCTCTGTTTGGAAGAACATGATATTTTGGCCAAAAATCAAGGAATCGTACTTAATTAAGATTCTGCTGGCTCAGAAATTTTGAGGCGACCTTCACTGATAGGTAGCTTTTATTAGAATTGTCACACCCCGTGCTAACAGTTTTGCTACTTTAGCTTTACTCAACTCAAAAACTACATTTACTCTCTAATGTTACCGCTAAGATTAAGTTTGTTTATTTTTGTACTTTCACTTTTCTTAAATAAAATTTTACATGCCACTGCGTAGTGTAATAATTTATTCGTATTTTTACAATTTAAATTAATTACAAGTTAAGTTACAATTTAATTTGTCCGGGAAAACCTGAAAGTAGAATAAACAGCAATGTGATGTCTCAGAAGATTTTATATATTCTATAAATGTAGAAGTAGATGTAACCTGAATAGAACTTTATATAATACAATATATGAGCAACTCGTGTCCAGGGGCCTGTTTCTCGAAGCTCGGGGTCGTTAAGCTGTCTTGTTTCCCATTCAAGGTGGGAGTTTCAAAAAGTTTTAAAATTGTACAGTAAAGTTATCAGCCAAAGAAACAAAATGGACTTCATTGGAGGTCAGAACACACCTTACTTTTCTTGAGACTTTGATTTTGATGATTTCGGGTCTTTCGAAAAACGGGCCCCAGCTTCCTAATTTTGATCAGAGATGCCATTAAAGATTTAAAAAAATATCTGTGCAATAATAGTTACCTGTCAGTTTGGCAAGTTCAGCTGAATGCTGGATGAATTTCAACTTTTCCATCGCTGCCACGCTGAAATGAATAGAAAACAAAGATCAATGCCAGGTAACGCCACACAAACTGGACAAATATGAGATGATTGGTGGAAGCGCAACATTTTGTTTCTACAAAAGTTTAAGATCAACACATTACTTAAGACAAAACACGTTCATGCGAACGAAGATGTGAGCCAGTACAATGTACACCAAGTTCACTTAGTTCTTGTCAACAAATTAGATTGTCACACTCCGCAATTACATATAACTCGTAATGATAGTAGTTATAGAGGGTCAAACTTAGCCGGATTACTGTCTTCCCCTGTCTTCCCCTGTCTTCCTGCATACTAATAAAATGCGTTCCTGCATATTAATGAAGTGCCTAGGTAAATCATTACTATTCAAACTGTCTAGGTAAAGTGTCTTCCTCCATACTAATCAGCGTCGCTCTAAACAATACAAACAATAAGGTTGTCTTAACTTGCCCGTTATTAATGAACCCTGATTGGAAAAAATCTCTTATGTGTTAAAATTATAAGCGCGAATTTTAACGAAAGCGCTATCGTTCTTGTAATCGCTTTGCTGCGAAAGTCTATCTCCGAGACTTTCAGTTTATTCGACTGAACATTAATCATGAAGATGGCTTTTTTCACTAGCGGCCATGTTTTTTAAACTACTTTGAGCGCTTGTTTAACTGTCCGTGATTCGGAAACGCTGACAACCACAAATGTTTTGAAATTGTAATAAGGTTCTCTAGCTTTCTTTGAAAACTTTCTCCGATTTTCGAAACGTTAATTTGCCCGGACTCTTTTAACCCCGATTGATTTAGGTAGAAGCTATCATGCTTTTATTCTCAGCTTTGCTGATGAGAGAGAGAATTAAATTCTTAGCTAAGAGCTCGAGTTTTCCGCTCCGTTAGTCACGCACTGAACTCCACTCCCTAGATTTGCATACTGACAAAACTCGAACGGAGAAACCCATGGGACAGCTCTATCATTGAAATGACAACAATAGAAGCTCGGACCGCTAATTAAGTGTCAACACGCGACAATAAATATGTTTGAACAACTTGTTTCTTTTATTACGTTTATTAGCGAATACAAAAAAAATTAATACACAAAGATTTGAAATGCATACACGAAAATTACAACTGAACAAAACTGAGTAAAGTATTAGGAAATCAATCGTCTTTATCGTATTGAGAGGACTTGTAAGGCGAAGTTCTGTGTAAACGTCGAGATCCTCTAGAGGCTCTCTTCGGTTCATAGTCCAAGTAATTTACAAATTTGACGGACTGGGGGCGTTTACGCTTTCTAACTGGTGACAGCGATTCGACTGTGGGAGGGGGTGTCAAAATTGAAGGAGGGAGGGAGGGAGACGCGATAGAGGAAGAGGTTGCCGTGGTAGATAAGGCTTGTGGGGCTGTCACTTGGGTTGGTGCTTGAACTGGAGTCGCTGGTGTGATTTCTGGTAGTTCTTGAACGGGGTTTGGCGCTGTTGGTGCGTCGCCTGTTAGTACATTTGTAGAAATTTGGTTTGACTCTTGGGGTTGGGCGGGTATTGTTGCTTCAGGTATTAAAGATTTGAACTGGTGTTTATAGTTTAAAAACTTGTTTTGCAACTGCATGTACTGCTTCGCTTTCTGGTCCTCTGCAAGGTTTGTACGATACAAGAGATTATCCATATTA
Organism: Platygyra sinensis; assembly: GCA_019787425.1. NCBI lineage: Eukaryota > Metazoa > Cnidaria > Anthozoa > Scleractinia > Merulinidae > Platygyra > Platygyra sinensis. Next base: position 11,893 of record JAHPZR010007491.1, on the reverse strand, counting down.
TTCTGAATGCGTTGCATCTCCGAAATCGGCGGGGGCACCATCAGAGTTTGTTGTTTGAGGTACTGGAGCAGTTCTTGAGAAATTCTATTCTCTTCGAATCCTTTGTCGAATCTTTCTTCGCCGGGTAAAACATTTGTTCTCAATCTACATCTATCTGGAGTCGTTGGCTTAAGATCTACAAAAAGATATCCAAATGGTCTTCGCACCGCCTCTTCGTACTCTTTGATAAACCAAGCAGTTTCACTTGGATACATTTGTTTGGCTAGAGTCAAAATTTGTAGTTTATCCCGAGGATTCTTGAAAAGGACCAAGTAATGACTGTTTAAGCTGATGCTTCGGTTGCCTTTGCCTTGATGGAACAGATTTTGCACAATGTAAATAACGCTCAGATTTCGGTGATGAGATCCTTTTGTAAACAGGTTCACGATCCGATTATCTTTTCCGGCTTCAATCATTTGGTCGTCAATGACAATCAGGTTACGTATGTTGACATCTAAATAGGAATCATTTTCCAGAGATTCCGGGATCCCCTTGACAAATTCGATTGTCGGTATCATCATCGATAATTGTGTGTAGGCGTTTTGCCACTGTGAATAACACCAGATTATTCTCTCCGGTGGTTGATCGATCACGGTTTGAGCTTGTTGTAACAGTGATTGTACCCAGACAGTTTTTCCCGAGCCGGTCATCCCTGCAACCATGCAAGTAAATGGATGAACCAACTGAAACCGCTGACACTTTTCTTGAGCCATCGGTATGACTGGAGCAAAATTGGAATTACTGTGTTTTCTGTTCATATGTCTTTGCAAATTATCTTTTCTAGAAAACTCCTTTTGACAAACAGGACAGGACCAACTCATGTCAACTCACTCAAAGCTTAGTTAAACTGACAAAATGTGTATGATGTTTTACATTTATATAGCCTTCAATCACCACAATTCTATTGTTTTCCATCCTCCTCCTCCTCAATTCTATTGTTTTCCCTCCTCCTCCTCCTCCTCCTCTCCTCCTCCACATTTCTATTGTTTTCCCTCCTCCTCCTCCATTCTATTGTTTTCCCTCCTCCTCCTCCTCAATTCTATTGTTTTCCTCCTCCTCCTCAATTCTATTGTTTTCCTCGTCCTCCTCAATTCTATTGTTTTCCCTCCTCCTCCTCCTCATTCTATTGTTTTCCTCCTCCTCCTCCTCCTCCTCAATTCTATTGTTTTTCCCTCCTCCTCCTCCTCAATTCTATTGTTTTTTCCTCCTCCTCCTCCTCATTCTATTGTTTTCCCTCCTCCTCCTCCACAATTCTATGTGTTTTCCATCGTTCTCCTCCTCCTCAATTCTATTGTTTTCCCTCCTCCTCCTCCACATTTCTATTGTTTTCCCTCCGCTCCTCCTCAATTCTATTGTTTTCCCTCCTCCTCCTCCACATTTTCTATTGTTTTCCCTCCTCCTCCTCCTCCTCCACATTCTATTGTTTCCCTCCTCCTCCTCCTCCTCAATTCTATTGTTTTCCCTCCTCTTCCTCCTCCTCAATTCTATTGTTTTCCCTCCTCCTCCTCCTCCTCCTCCGCCTCAATTCTATTGTTTTCCCTCCTCCTCCATTTGAACTTGGTAAAGTGTTGCTTACACTTCATTTCTGTCAGAGGAGACCCGCTAATTTTAAACGCGATGAAGAACTTTATACTCCAAATCACAAGTTGTACGAAGAATACTATTTAAACCAAGCAAGCAACAAGGATGGTAATTTACCGGCTTTTCACGGAGCCCGATTTCAGCAGGGTATGGCTTAGGTTCCATATTTAAAGGGCTGTTTCGCTGGGCGATGCTCATTTACAGCAAGGCGCTAAAGTGCTTGGCAAAAGGCATTACAAACAGGGGTCCAAGTGCCCCAAGATGTTTTGGAAGGAAATAATGTTAACACAGCGCTGGCGAAGCGTAGTAGAGAAGCTATTGGTGGACTAGTACCTCAGGCTGGGAGTGGTCGAAAATCTACAAAAAGGAAAGTGCAGTTCGTTGGTTTACCCCCGTTCAAGAAACGCAAAACAGTTGTGTTGGATCAGGACGAAGACGCTTTCAACTTTGGTCGTAAATTTAAGTGGGATTCCCTGGAAAAATTATAAATACCGATGCTGTCATCTTTAACTCATTTTACGACCATGTCTCGAGTAGTAAAGAAACACCTACCTTTCCTTCATCTCTTAACTTGTTGCCCAGAACATCAGCGTCAGGTTTTCGTCTAGGAGAGAGCCACGCCGGAACAGATACCACGCATTAGTTCAGACTCTTAAAAAGAGTCTGAACTAATGCGTGGAAACAGTACTGGAGCGGCTGTCTCTAGAAGAAACTGACGCTGATGTTCTGGGCAACAAGTTAAGAGATGAAGGAAAGGTAGGTTGTTCTTTACTACTCGAGACATGGTCGTAAAATGAGTTAAAGATGACAGGCATCGGTATTTTATAATTTTTCCAGGGAATCCCACTTAAATTTACGACCAAAGTTGAAAGTCGTCTTCGTCCTGATCCAACACAACTGTTTTGCGTTTCTTGAACGGGGGTAAACCACGAAACTGCACTTTCCTTTTTGTAGATTTTCGACCACTCCCAGCCTGAGGTACTAGTCCACCAATAGCTTCTCTACTACGCTTCGCCAGCGCTGTGTTAACATTATTTCCTTCCAGAACATCTTGGGCCACTTGGACCCCTGTTTGTAATGCCTTTTGCCAAGCACTTTAGCGCCTTGCTGTAAATGAGGCATCGCCCAGCGAAACAGCCCTTTAAATATGGAACCTAAGCCATACCCCTGCTGAAATCGGGCTCCGTGAAAAGCCGGTAAATTACCTCCTTTTTGCTTAGCTTGGTTTAAATAGTATTCTTCGTACAACTTGTGATTTGGAGTATAAAGTTTCTTCATCGCGTTTAAAAATTAGCGGGTCTCCTCTGACAGAAATGAAGTGTAAGCAACACTTTACCAAGTTCAAATGGAGGAGGAGGGAAAACAATAGAATTTGAGGCGGAGGAGGAGGAGGAGGAGGAGGGAAAACAATAGAATTGAGGAGGAGGAAGAGGAGGGAAAACAATAGAATTGAGGAGGAGGAGGAGGAGGGAAACAATAGAATGTGGAGGAGGAGGAGGAGGAGGGAAAACAATAGAAAATGTGGAGGAGGAGGAGGGAAAACAATAGAATTGAGGAGGAGCGGAGGGAAAACAATAGAAATGTGGAGGAGGAGGAGGGAAAACAATAGAATTGAGGAGGAGGAGAACGATGGAAAACACATAGAATTGTGGAGGAGGAGGAGGGAAAACAATAGAATGAGGAGGAGGAGGAGGAAAAAACAATAGAATTGAGGAGGAGGAGGAGGGAAAAACAATAGAATTGAGGAGGAGGAGGAGGAGGAGGAAAACAATAGAATGAGGAGGAGGAGGAGGGAAAACAATAGAATTGAGGAGGACGAGGAAAACAATAGAATTGAGGAGGAGGAGGAAAACAATAGAATTGAGGAGGAGGAGGAGGGAAAACAATAGAATGGAGGAGGAGGAGGGAAAACAATAGAAATGTGGAGGAGGAGGAGGAGGAGGAGGAGGAGGAGGGAAAACAATAGAATTGAGGAGGAGGAGAGGATGGAAAACAATAGAATTGTGGTGATTGAAGGCTATATAAATGTAAAACATCATACACATTTTGTCAGTTTAACTAAGCTTTGAGTGAGTTGACATGAGTTGGTCCTGTCCTGTTTGTCAAAAGGAGTTTTCTAGAAAAGATAATTTGCAAAGACATATGAACAGAAAACACAGTAATTCCAATTTTGCTCCAGTCATACCGATGGCTCAAGAAAAGTGTCAGCGGTTTCAGTTGGTTCATCCATTTACTTGCATGGTTGCAGGGATGACCGGCTCGGGAAAAACTGTCTGGGTACAATCACTGTTACAACAAGCTCAAACCGTGATCGATCAACCACCGGAGAGAATAATCTGGTGTTATTCACAGTGGCAAAACGCCTACACACAATTATCGATGATGATACCGACAATCGAATTTGTCAAGGGGATCCCGGAATCTCTGGAAAATGATTCCTATTTAGATGTCAACATACGTAACCTGATTGTCATTGACGACCAAATGATTGAAGCCGGAAAAGATAATCGGATCGTGAACCTGTTTACAAAAGGATCTCATCACCGAAATCTGAGCGTTATTTACATTGTGCAAAATCTGTTCCATCAAGGCAAAGGCAACCGAAGCATCAGCTTAAACAGTCATTACTTGGTCCTTTTCAAGAATCCTCGGGATAAACTACAAATTTTGACTCTAGCCAAACAAATGTATCCAAGTGAAACTGCTTGGTTTATCAAAGAGTACGAAGAGGCGGTGCGAAGACCATTTGGATATCTTTTTGTAGATCTTAAGCCAACGACTCCAGATAGATGTAGATTGAGAACAAATGTTTTACCCGGCGAAGAAAGATTCGACAAAGGATTCGAAGAGAATAGAATTTCTCAAGAACTGCTCCAGTACCTCAAACAACAAACTCTGATGGTGCCCCCGCCGATTTCGGAGATGCAACGCATTCAGAATAATATGGATAATCTCTTGTATCGTACAAACCTTGCAGAGGACCAGAAAGCGAAGCAGTACATGCAGTTGCAAAACAAGTTTTTAAACTATAAACACCAGTTCAAATCTTTAATACCTGAAGCAACAATACCCGCCCAACCCCAAGAGTCAAACCAAATTTCTACAAATGTACTAACAGGCGACGCACCAACAGCGCCAAACCCCGTTCAAGAACTACCAGAAATCACACCAGCGACTCCAGTTCAAGCACCAACCCAAGTGACAGCCCCACAAGCCTTATCTACCACGGCAACCTCTTCCTCTATCGCGTCTCCCTCCCTCCCTCCTTCAATTTTGACACCCCCTCCCACAGTCGAATCGCTGTCACCAGTTAGAAAGCGTAAACGCCCCCAGTCCGTCAAATTTGTAAATTACTTGGACTATGAACCGAAGAGAGCCTCTAGACGATCTCGACGTTTACACAGAACTTCGCCTTACAAGTCCTCTCAATACGATAAAGACGATTGATTTCCTAATACTTTACTCAGTTTTGTTCAGTTGTAATTTTCGTGTATGCATTTCAAATCTTTGTGTATTAATTTTTTTTGTATTCGCTAATAAACGTAATAAAAGAAACAAGTTGTTCAAACATATTTATTGTCGCGTGTTGACACTTAATTAGCGGTCCGAGCTTCTATTGTTGTCATTTCAATGATAGAGCTGTCCCATGGGTTTCTCCGTTCGAGTTTTGTCAGTATGCAAATCTAGGGAGTGGAGTTCAGTGCGTGACTAACGGAGCGGAAAACTCGAGCTCTTAGCTAAGAATTTAATTCTCTCTCTCATCAGCAAAGCTGAGAATAAAAGCATGATAGCTTCTACCTAAATCAATCGGGGTTAAAAGAGTCCGGGCAAATTAACGTTTCGAAAATCGGAGAAAGTTTTCAAAGAAAGCTAGAGAACCTTATTACAATTTCAAAACATTTGTGGTTGTCAGCGTTTCCGAATCACGGACAGTTAAACAAGCGCTCAAAGTAGTTTAAAAAACATGGCCGCTAGTGAAAAAAGCCATCTTCATGATTAATGTTCAGTCGAATAAACTGAAAGTCTCGGAGATAGACTTTCGCAGCAAAGCGATTACAAGAACGATAGCGCTTTCGTTAAAATTCGCGCTTATAATTTTAACACATAAGAGATTTTTTCCAATCAGGGTTCATTAATAACGGGCAAGTTAAGACAACCTTATTGTTTGTATTGTTTAGAGCGACGCTGATTAGTATGGAGGAAGACACTTTACCTAGACAGTTTGAATAGTAATGATTTACCTAGGCACTTCATTAATATGCAGGAACGCATTTTATTAGTATGCAGGAAGACAGGGGAAGACAGGGGAAGACAGTAATCCGGCTAAGTTTGACCCTCTATAACTACTATCATTACGAGTTATATGTAATTGCGGAGTGTGACAATCTAATTTGTTGACAAGAACTAAGTGAACTTGGTGTACATTGTACTGGCTCACATCTTCGTTCGCATGAACGTGTTTTGTCTTAAGTAATGTGTTGATCTTAAACTTTTGTAGAAACAAAATGTTGCGCTTCCACCAATCATCTCATATTTGTCCAGTTTGTGTGGCGTTACCTGGCATTGATCTTTGTTTTCTATTCATTTCAGCGTGGCAGCGATGGAAAAGTTGAAATTCATCCAGCATTCAGCTGAACTTGCCAAACTGACAGGTAACTATTATTGCACAGATATTTTTTTAAATCTTTAATGGCATCTCTGATCAAAATTAGGAAGCTGGGGCCCGTTTTTCGAAAGACCCGAAATCATCAAAATCAAAGTCTCAAGAAAAGTAAGGTGTGTTCTGACCTCCAATGAAGTCCATTTTGTTTCTTTGGCTGATAACTTTACTGTACAATTTTAAAACTTTTTGAAACTCCCACCTTGAATGGGAAACAAGACAGCTTAACGACCCCGAGCTTCGAGAAACAGGCCCCTGGACACGAGTTGCTCATATATTGTATTATATAAAGTTCTATTCAGGTTACATCTACTTCTACATTTATAGAATATATAAAATCTTCTGAGACATCACATTGCTGTTTATTCTACTTTCAGGTTTTCCCGGACAAATTAAATTGTAACTTAACTTGTAATTAATTTAAATTGTAAAAATACGAATAAATTATTACACTACGCAGTGGCATGTAAAATTTTATTTAAGAAAAGTGAAAGTACAAAAATAAACAAACTTAATCTTAGCGGTAACATTAGAGAGTAAATGTAGTTTTTGAGTTGAGTAAAGCTAAAGTAGCAAAACTGTTAGCACGGGGTGTGACAATTCTAATAAAAGCTACCTATCAGTGAAGGTCGCCTCAAAATTTCTGAGCCAGCAGAATCTTAATTAAGTACGATTCCTTGATTTTTGGCCAAAATATCATGTTCTTCCAAACAGAGCTTATCAGTTAAAGTTGTCACCTCCTGCAGTTATCGAAACAACCTATCATCTATGAAATGTATCTAAAGAAAATAGCCAGTTACTGTACTTATGAAGTTTATGTTTGAGGAAATTGACTGTTACATGTAACTAAGGAATTCATCTCCGCTTCTTTAACTTCCTAAATAAAGTAATGTTATAAAAACAAAATGTTCGCCCTCTGGAGTGTGAAATAGGTTTGATTACATCTTTATTAAAGCTGAATTCATATTACCAGGGTATTCCCTTTTGTTATTGAAGTTTAAGTGATTGATTGTTTCAAATAAAACTTTCTTTATTCAAGTGAAATGTTTATGTGTCTGAGTAAATCACGAAGTGATGTGATCAGTGGCAAATGCAGGTCTCAAATTCAAATCCTCTTTTCAATTCTTTATTTTTCAATGTTGTAACACACTTTTTTCCTTGGTGTAATAAATCATTTGAAACAAAAGAAATTGTCTGTGTTGTCTTTGCTCTATATGTAATACGAAAGAAGTTAGGAGGGCGTTAAAAAAGTATAAGCCCTGGCCAAACGGAATCGCAAGTAGAAGCAAGTTGAAAACTTGGGTCTACTTGCGACTCCGTGCGATGACTTGCGCTCACTTTGGTCGAGATCAAATTTGTACGCAAGTCAAACAAGTTTTTCACCGTTTGGCCACTCAAGCCAAGTCAACGCAAGTTGAGTGACGTCCATTAAAGGGGCATTGTCACGAGGATTTTGCTGTTTTAGGTCAATTCTGTTCTAAAATCATTATTCTAAGGCTTTAATCATGAACAAAAAGCTTCTGTAAAGCTACGACGAATATATCAAATGAATTTTATCAGAGAGGGCTAAGCCGACATAATAAATTTCTTGAGGATTTTTCCAACACGTGGCATCAAAACTTAAAAACATTGGCCAATTTTTTCAAATTTCAATCCATTTCCATCCGTGCCATCCGTAGCGACAGGCGACAGGAAACAGTTTCAGTACATTCAAATAGTCTTCAATAACAAAACTAGATCATTAGTTTTGGAATTCGATTGATGCGAAGGCGCCTTCTAGCCTTTTATAAAGTTGCCAAATAGCGTGACAATGCCCCTTTAACCTATTATTAGCCAATGAAATAGAGGATAGTCCGCCTTAACTGAATGGGTTTTTTTTTTGCGACTTGCGTGTACTTGCGAGGACACTTGCGAGTCCGTTTGGCCACCCAATGCAAGTCTGTACGCAAGTTCAACTTGCGTCCACTTGCGACTACTTGCCGGTCCGTTTGGCCAGAGCTTTAGGGTGGCTCAAAACAATTTTTAGCAGTTAGATTTTGATGGGTCATCATAACCATTCTATCGCTTCATGCTACAATCATGGTATCGTTACCATAGCAACATTATGACATGCTAAAAACAACTTTAATAACAGGCTTTATGGGGCTTATAATTAAAAAACGGCCCGGTGAAATTTTCATTTTAATAAGCATGATGAGACGCAACTTTTGGCAGAATTTTAAAATAAATCTGATATGGTTGAGAGCCACCATAAAGTTTTGAAGTGTATTTTTGTTGAAGTAGGTATACGAAAGGGGTACCTTTTTTGTCCAAATGGTAACAATTCAACCTCGGGGCGTAGCCTGTCTCTGTATACAACTTTGTAGAGTATCCCCCGGGTGGGGTGTCTGAATCATGGAACCTATATTCAGTGTGTGAATCTCTGTATATATCAGTGTCTCTCTGGGAGCAAGCTAAGTGACCGTAATATAGAGGTGTTTGTAACGAGAGGTTCAAGTCACATGTCAATCAAATACGAGAAACAGTGATTTCCCACATCAGTTCAAGCTCACAGTGGAGTATTTTTGACGAAAACGAAGAGTGACAGTAAAAATTTAGACCAAAACCAACACTGCCAAGGCTATGATTTCCTTTCTTTACCGCTAACACTTTACACAATGCTGAGACAGTTTTAAAAATATCATTTATTTAATCGTTTTGCCATTTTGCTTCGCTTAACAAAACTCAAGACAGTGTGTTCCTGTTTATAAATAATAGCATATGTACACGACATCCTATATACATACGTGTCTAATATACAACGACATAATGACAAAGGTGAATCAAAACAGAGACTGTGACATGGTTAACAAGTTGTGCTACAAGATTTGAAAATTGATCAAAAATATGACTGAACAAATGCCAAAGTATGAGCTACATTACTCATACAAAATCCATTGTTTTCTAGCCACACCTTTCGTTATGTAATGTGACGCTTTCATGATCTAGTTCCAACTGAAAATAAAATAAACTTTTCCCCAGCGTGAGTTGAAAAATATGTCAGAGACTGTCTACATCAGTATTATGGAAATAAAACAACTTTCAAAACAACATGGATGCAAAGCGCAAGTGGAACATTGAACGATGTTCTAGCATAGAATGATAGAACTGAGTATTCTGTGAGGAAAATAGCGACGAAAACCAGGAAAACAGCCAAAAAAGCTACAACTTTTTTTAAATATCTCAAAATTGCAGGTAAATTTTCTCAATATCTCGGAACTTTTAAATATCTGCAAAAAGATCCGGATATTTGTGTAAGGCCTACCATCCCCTTATAACTAGCGAAAAGCAGAGCTTTTCGAAAACGCTCTCAGTCCGGAGGAATTTCGAAAGCGCCGGCTAACCAGTTTTCGTGACGGATTAGTGTGGACTGTAGGCCAAACTGTAGAAATAAAGATGCGTTTTCAAATTTCTGCCGGCTTAGTGAAGACGGAGGTTCTTTCTTGAAACTGTGCAAAGCCGATACCAACTATTCCGAATGAAGTGATGAAATTAATAAGATTTCCAAATTTGAAATCACTGACGTTCAAGTGTCAGATGTTACACTATGTCTTAAAGTTTAAAAATACGATCAAACCGTTTGAAATTCTTTAAAAGCTATAAATCAAACTTTCCTAAAGTTTCGCACTAAAATATAAATGTCAGTGACCTCAACATTGGCCTCAAAATTTCATCACGCTCATTCCTTTCTGGTATCTGTTTCGTACCAAGACCAATAATTGACTGACAAGGTCGCGTGAAACTGTCATGCAAAGGGCCCAGGAGGCAACGAAAATTTGCAGTTTTTTTTTTCGTGATGCGCAGAAATGAGTCTCTGCAAAACAAAATTCCCGCAAAAAATTTTCTCCACTGGCGAAATTATACATACAAACATTACATGAAGAATCTTGGTGCCATTTATTTTAAATTTCTCTTTCGATCAGAAGCAAAACTCGGGAACAAATCTTCTGCGGGAAAAATTAAAACGACAAATAGTAAGTGAAAGTTCGCCGATTTTAAGAACCGCGCTCGCCCTTGGTCTGCAATGCATACAGAGAATGCAAGAAAATGTCGACATCTGTTTTGAGAAGTTCACATGTGTTTCTATAAGGAGGACATGGCTAGATGAGAAACATTGGTGTGGGAAATTTTTCACTATTTCGCTGAAACACATTTGAAGAATATTTATTGTTATTGAAATACGTTAGAATCACATTGAGTGACATTTATGCAATGTTTTCTGGTTCAGCCAATTGCAAGCCGTAATGTCAGAAACACGGCATGGTTACCATGGACTAATGCGAAAAATTCTGTCAAACACCAATAAACAAACACAAGGTTCTGAACATTTTAACTTTTATTTCCCATGCAATCTATGTGGCTTGAACTAGTAACAGTTCAAACAAAGACACATTGCAAATGGAAGAGAGTATAATTTTTACAATATTAATAATTTGTCTATTGAAAATAGGGAAATCTGGCCAAAAACCATCCTTGAACATGTTGAAGATGTCTTCTTTCAAATAAATTTTCTGTTGTAAAATATTCCAATCTAACATATTTATCATGTACTAAGTACCAAGTATATTCACACTTATAATTATATGCAGAAGTAAATGTAATAAATTATGCTCTATGACGTTTATAATATAAAATTATTTCAAGAAAAATCTATGAGAAAAATATTAGTCTAAAAATATAAACTGCCAGATTTCTCCAGCTTATAGGGTTAGATTCTAAATTAAGTAAATAAATATAGAATTCTAATGCATCCATTAGTGGAATAAAATTTATCTTAAAGCAATCAAAGCAAACAAAATAATTTTACTCATTGTTGTTAAGCTTGGGGAAGGGGTGGGGGTAAACCCTTGGCATTATGTAGTCGTATGAATTTCACAAGCCCGCTTTGGTCAAATCTCCACCTTAAGGTCTGAAAGTCTAAACAGAGGAATTTCTCCCATTAAATACTGTTGCGTGTTTATGAATCAATGCAGGTATAGATTGCCAAGTTTTATTTCAATTGCTTTGCATGAAAATGTTACTTAAGGTTCCAGATCTCCCTTTAGAACACCAAAATGTCCTTATTTGGAGAAGGACTTCACTGAGTGGAATTTACAATACTGGTACCACATATGCCCAAGGTCCATTCCCCCCACCCCCTACTGTGCCCCTGTCATCAAGCTGGGCATTGATAGCCTTTCGGTGTCAAATAGCATTACTGAAGGGCTCAAAATAAATTACGGAACTCTATTTAAAGAGTCCCAAGTTATTATCATGTGGGCTGTAAGATAGCCATGCAATTAGTGTATCACACCAAAGTTGGTCTGTTAATTTTTTAAGGGGAAGCAGAGTACCTCTCATAGTGGTAAATTAAAAAAAAATTCAAAAGGTCATAATTTATCCTTGGTATTGGATTGGAACAAGTTTGCAATGGAAGCTCATGTGAGGGAATATCATTAAAATGAGATCTATGTCAATGCACTTCAAAGATTCTCTGCATTAGCCTAAATTGCAAGCTATCTTCAATCCTTTGCCAAGAATTTGAACATGGTCTATAATTACCACCACGATCCTTGCATTTGAAAATGATGTCAT
>JAHPZR010007490.1:25000-35275 GCA_019787425.1 Platygyra sinensis | reverse complement strand
TTTACTAAAGAGGAGCACTACGACTACAAAACCTGCAATGTAAATAATTGTTAGAAGTATAGTCTAGTTTAGTTTACTCTAGTCCAGTTAAGTATAAAATGTAGTATAGAAATGGGTGAATTAGAAAGAATGATACCCCGAAAAGAACTAAAATACTGCAGTAATTGCTCTTTGTTGAGCGCCGGGCGCGAATTGGAAAAATGATAGTTTGTCAAGACTATACAAGGTTTACAGAAGGTGTTTTGTGGACAGATGCTAGTAGTATAGGAGAGGGTTAACTTAATGTACACTCAATGATACCGCTATGGCCTTTCTGCAACAGAGGAAGTGATAAAAAAAGTCCAAATAAGAAGATATGATTGTTCACAAAGAGGTAAGGGTTTTGTAAATAATCGTTAACAGTTGAGAAGAGCTCACTATCGTATGACTAAAAGAGAAGAAACGATACGTAGAAGGTACAAATTAGAAGGACTCTTATGCTTTAAAACTATAGCGGGTGTGTTGTAAACAGAGGTCAGCAGCAAAGAAGAGGGTTCACTTTAAGTGCGCTCTTCTATGCTACTTTCGTCTGTCTGCAGCGAAAAAAACATGATCCTCTGTAAGGAAATACAAAGATTAACATCAGACAGGTGAACAGATTGGTTAGTAGCATGTAGCATTGGCATGTCTTAGTAGCGTTAACATGTCTTTGGAGAGAGTTTGTCGAGGTAAACTTGTTCAACGAATGACGACGCAATTGGCCTGTCTCTCCTGCACGCTCGTCACAAGCTTCATGTAACTGGTAATCACGTGAACCTTCATCCGCGTTTGAAAATGTTAAAAGAGCTTCCAAGAGACCTGGTGCACAACCTTTTCCACCGATCAAACGCGGCGATCACCTGCGCGCTCAAATGTCATCACACAACACCGCTTTTTACTGCCAGGATTTAACAATGTGGAACTAGTTCAGAGCGATTGCCGGCATTGCTTACGGTTAACCCTACCGGCTCAAATGAAGCGAGCAAGAAAAACTATCAATGGTAACATTTTGATTTTATCCTTTATTCCATGACAGGTGAAGGATCAGCCACGTGATCTAGGCTTCGGTCAGGTGTTGTTCTCACTTATGTTTATGCCGCTGACCAGACGACTGACGATCGTAGTTTTTAAGGCGCAGCACTTGAAGCCTGCCAAGGAGGGATTCCCAGGTCAGGGCTTGAGAAATAAACATCACTTATTGGCAAACGCAGTGGATAAAATATTTATTGAGCCCACGAAATCATATATTAGTAGTGCTTTGGTATAATCTTCCCAAGTTTATCAGCTTTGTCGTGCTCTGTACTGTGGAATAGACCAATTTCGATAAATAAAAATTCAGCCTAAAACAGTAGACCTCCGTACGATGGTTCTGGGGAATAAATGCAGGGTCTGTTGTGTTGGGTTGAGTTTTAATGTATCGAAATTGGCCTACTGTTTAAAACATGTTTCACGGTTTGATAATTCAAGCCACGCCCACTCGTGCGTGTAGTTTAAATTTTTATGTTAATTACGATCTGTATACATCATATCTAACCTTGATCGTTTCTATATCAAGATTAATGATTTTGACTGATCTTCCGCGCACCTTTAGCTTACGCAATCACATGGAAGTCTGTCTTATTTAAGCTTTTTCAAATTTGATCGCTCACATTTACCCTTTCCACACGTCAACTACACGCACTTTTAAAAAGCGAGTTCTTTTGTGTTTCTCTACTGTTTATAAAACTGACCGAAAAGGCAATGATTTGTTCAACCTCGTTCCCAGGGTCTCTCATTTTCCTTCTCTCTCTCGCTCCGGGAGCGCTAGAAGACGTGAGACCCTAGGAACGATGTTGTGACTTGTTCACGAACAAAGAGGTTCACAGTGATTTCGTGGCTTCGTTTTGTTATGATTCCATTCATTTTTAATTAGACCTTGTGTGGTGCATTTCAGAAAATAATCATGCTTCAATTTGGGATTAGCCTCGCGCTGTGCTTTCGGCCGAATCCCTTAATAAGCGTCTGCATTAGTTCACGATGAGGCCACAAAGAACGATAGTGCGTTATGACGTGACTTCTATAAAGTTTTACACCATGGTCACTGATTTAATTGAATTCCGGCTAACCAACCTTGTGCGTATGCAGTGAAAAACTCATTTTTATATCTGTATCGAGCTCTGCAAGGTCTGCGGGAATTTTCGATTTCTTACAGCTGAACTGAAAAGGCCATTTCCAAATACCTTTAGCCTCATTTTCAAAGCGAGTCTTGGTGCCTATCCTTTCATATGAAAATGAGATTTCATTCACTAGTAAATTAAGCTCGTTTTCAAAATAATGGCTGAGCACCAGACCTCTCTTTGATAATGAGGCTTAAGGCAACTCTGACATGGGCTATCGATGCTGATTTAGCCAGTGTTACGTTAAAGCATTCTCAAGCAAACTCATTTGTCCTCTATTTATTTAAGCCATTTACGTCGAAGTTGTGATGATCAACATCAAAAAGAGACAACGGAAAAGAAAAACAACCACTCTACGAACAGGAAGCTTATTTCCGGTTTACAACGAAGCTCTAGCCTTTGATGTTGCTGACGCTAACTTGGAAGACATTCGTCTGCAAGTCTTTGTCAAACAGGAGATGGAGAGCTCTCCTGATCAAGTTGTAGGCCGTGTTGTCTTGGGGACTAACGCAGAGGGCCTGGAACTGCAACACTGGAAAGAGGCTATGACGTCAAAGAAACCTATTGCGCAATGGCACAGCTTACGGGAATATCACCCGGCAGATCAAACGATCACTGGCGTCGTATCGCCCACTCATAAATCTGTTATTTCAAAGAAGAAACTTGCACGGTTCTTCTCCACGTCCTCAGAGGATGAGGGCTAAAAACCTGAGGGGGAATAAACTAATGTATAAAAAGTATACTTGAAGTATATCTTCTTCGAAAATTCACTGAGCCTGCAGTGCAGGTTCAGTCAGATGTTGCTAGGCAATATTACGTATACTGATGACGTCAAGGTGACGTCCCAATGTTGGTTAACACGTGTAATGTAAATGCACGCGAGTAGATAAGTAAAAACACGTGTGCACTGGCACGATGCAGACGCAATAGAAAATATTTCGTCTACTTTCTATTAGCTTTCTTGCACTCTCATCTGCGCTTGCCTACTGTACTAGTCTCGTAACCAGATCTCACTCTGTTTGTATGCCCCTTGGAGATCTGAGTAAAGGATTCACACTGCACATTGCAAGCTCGCATGCAAGCAGAAACATGAGTAAGAAAGTGTAACCTGAATCGTAAAAACTCTTATTCTTCGGCCATTTCAGCTTAAACAAAAATAATATACAAACTGCGGTTACAAACATGACAAAACAATGAATGTTGTAAAAAAACTTTGATTAATACGAAACGTTAAGTCATTATAATCAAAGTTTTTTTACAACATGCGTTGTTTTGTCATGTTTGTAACCGCAGTTTGTATATTATTTTTGTTTAAGCTGAAATGGCCGAAGAATAAGAGTTTTTACGATTCAGGTTACACTTTCTTACTCATGTTTCTGCTTGCATGCGAGCTTGCAATGTGCAGTGTGAATCCTTTACTCAGATCTCCAAGGGGCATACAAACAGAGTGAGATCTGGTTACGAGACTAGTACAGTAGGCAAGCGCAGATGAGAGTGCAAGAAAGCTAATAGAAAGTAGACGAAATATTTTCTATTGCGTCTGCATCGTGCCAGTGCACACGTGTTTTTACTTATCTACTCGCGTGCATTTACATTACACGTGTTAACCAACATTGGGACGTCACCTTGACGTCATCAGTATACGTAATATTGCCTAGCAACATCTGACTGAACCTGCACTGCAGGCTCAGTGAATTTTCGAAGAAGATATACTTCAAGTATACTTTTTATACATTAGTTTATTCCCCCTCAGGTTTTTAGCCCTCATCCTCTGAGGACGTGGAGAAGAACCGTGCAAGTTTCTTCTTTGAAATAACAGATTTATGAGTGGGCGATACGACGCCAGTGATCGTTTGATCTGCCGGGTGATATTCCCGTAAGCTGTGCCATTGCGCAATAGGTTTCTTTGACGTCATAGCCTCTTTCCAGTGTTGCAGTTCCAGGCCCTCTGCGTTAGTCCCCAAGACAACACGGCCTACAACTTGATCAGGAGAGCTCTCCATCTCCTGTTTGACAAAGACTTGCAGACGAATGTCTTCCAAGTTAGCGTCAGCAACATCAAAGGCTAGAGCTTCGTTGTAAACCGGAAATAAGCTTCCTGTTCGTAGAGTGGTTGTTTTTCTTTTCCGTTGTCTCTTTTTGATGTTGATCATCACAACTTCGACGTAAATGGCTTAAATAAATAGAGGACAAATGAGTTTGCTTGAGAATGCTTTAACGTAACACTGGCTAAATCAGCATCGATAGCCCATGTCAGAGTTGCCTTAAGCCTCATTATCAAAGAGAGGTCTGGTGCTCAGCCATTATTTTGAAAACGAGCTTAATTTACTAGTGAATGAAATCTCATTTTCATATGAAAGGATAGGCACCAAGACTCGCTTTGAAAATGAGGCTAAAGGTATTTGGAAATGGCCTTTTCAGTTCAGCTGTAAGAAATCGAAAATTCCCGCAGACCTTGCAGAGCTCGATACAGATATAAAAATGAGTTTTTCACTGCATACGCACAAGGTTGGTTAGCCGGAATTCAATTAAATCAGTGACCATGGTGTAAAACTTTATAGAAGTCACGTCATAACGCACTATCGTTCTTTGTGGCCTCATCGTGAACTAATGCAGACGCTTATTAAGGGATTCGGCCGAAAGCACAGCGCGAGGCTAATCCCAAATTGAAGCATGATTATTTTCTGAAATGCACCACACAAGGTCTAATTAAAAATGAATGGAATCATAACAAAACGAAGCCACGAAATCACTGTGAACCTCTTTGTTCGTGAACAAGTCACAACATCGTTCCTAGGGTCTCACGTCTTCTAGCGCTCCCGGAGCGAGAGAGAGAAGGAAAATGAGAGACCCTGGGAACGAGGTTGAACAAATCATTGCCTTTTCGGTCAGTTTTATAAACAGTAGAGAAACACAAAAGAACTCGCTTTTTAAAAGTGCGTGTAGTTGACGTGTGGAAAGGGTAAATGTGAGCGATCAAATTTGAAAAAGCTTAAATAAGACAGACTTCCATGTGATTGCGTAAGCTAAAGGTGCGCGGAAGATCAGTCAAAATCATTAATCTTGATATAGAAACGATCAAGGTTAGATATGATGTATACAGATCGTAATTAACATAAAAATTTAAACTACACGCACGAGTGGGCGTGGCTTGAATTATCAAACCGTGAAACATGTTTTAAACAGTAGGCCAATTTCGATACATTAAAACTCAACCCAACACAACAGACCCTGCATTTATTCCCCAGAACCATCGTACGGAGGTCTACTGTTTTAGGCTGAATTTTTATTTATCGAAATTGGTCTATTCCACAGTACAGAGCACGACAAAGCTGATAAACTTGGGAAGATTATACCAAAGCACTACTAATATATGATTTCGTGGGCTCAATAAATATTTTATCCACTGCGTTTGCCAATAAGTGATGTTTATTTCTCAAGCCCTGACCTGGGAATCCCTCCTTGGCAGGCTTCAAGTGCTGCGCCTTAAAAACTACGATCGTCAGTCGTCTGGTCAGCGGCATAAACATAAGTGAGAACAACACCTGACCGAAGCCTAGATCACGTGGCTGATCCTTCACCTGTCATGGAATAAAGGATAAAATCAAAATGTTACCATTGATAGTTTTTCTTGCTCGCTTCATTTGAGCCGGTAGGGTTAACCGTAAGCAATGCCGGCAATCGCTCTGAACTAGTTCCACATTGTTAAATCCTGGCAGTAAAAAGCGGTGTTGTGTGATGACATTTGAGCGCGCAGGTGATCGCCGCGTTTGATCGGTGGAAAAGGTTGTGCACCAGGTCTCTTGGAAGCTCTTTTAACATTTTCAAACGCGGATGAAGGTTCACGTGATTACCAGTTACATGAAGCTTGTGACGAGCGTGCAGGAGAGACAGGCCAATTGCGTCGTCATTCGTTGAACAAGTTTACCTCGACAAACTCTCTCCAAAGACATGTTAACGCTACTAAGACATGCCAATGCTACATGCTACTAACCAATCTGTTCACCTGTCTGATGTTAATCTTTGTATTTCCTTACAGAGGATCATGTTTTTTTCGCTGCAGACAGACGAAAGTAGCATAGAAGAGCGCACTTAAAGTGAACCCTCTTCTTTGCTGCTGACCTCTGTTTACAACACACCCGCTATAGTTTTAAAGCATAAGAGTCCTTCTAATTTGTACCTTCTACGTATCGTTTCTTCTCTTTTAGTCATACGATAGTGAGCTCTTCTCAACTGTTAACGATTATTTACAAAACCCTTACCTCTTTGTGAACAATCATATCTTCTTATTTGGACTTTTTTTATCACTTCCTCTGTTGCAGAAAGGCCATAGCGGTATCATTGAGTGTACATTAAGTTAACCCTCTCCTATACTACTAGCATCTGTCCACAAAACACCTTCTGTAAACCTTGTATAGTCTTGACAAACTATCATTTTTCCAATTCGCGCCCGGCGCTCAACAAAGAGCAATTACTGCAGTATTTTAGTTCTTTTCGGGGTATCATTCTTTCTAATTCACCCATTTCTATACTACATTTTATACTTAACTGGACTAGAGTAAACTAAACTAGACTATACTTCTAACAATTATTTACATTGCAGGTTTTGTAGTCGTAGTGCTCCTCTTTAGTAAATGACTATTTCTAACTCACGCTTCCTATCCAGATACTGCCAGGCGATAACGGTATGGAAGAAGGCGTATGATTCAATTAATCCTCTCTTGTACTGTTCTTTATTTGTCCTATTGCTTCCCTATCGCCCATTTTTCTTTCAATTTGGGGCCCCCTATACTTCTACCGTGGGATAATTGCTTTGCTGCCATAGTCTTTGGTAATACTTTTCTACAGATCATTCCATTTCTAGACGACATTACTATAATACTCGCGTCTATTTACAAGTCACCTGTTGTGGCTTTTACATTTCTCAGTTTACGATCATTCCTTTGAATTTGCGCCGTTTTATATATAACTAATTGTTTCGGTAGTAGACAAGCGAGAATTCACTATTCTGAGGAGCTATAGAAGATTGCACATTTAGCAATTCCAGTCCTTTGCTGTTAAAATCTGTTTTTTGTGATCCTAATTCTTCTCTAAAGACCATCATGTCATCTAAGTCGCACCTTTCCGTACGACTTACATCTAGACACAGTAACCCTTAGTTGTTGTAGAATTTGTCTACAGCTATTTATCGCTACCGTTAATAAACCTCTCACCTGTTGAAGTCTTTGTATTTCTCTGCACACAATTATTTCCTCTCGAGCCGTTCCAGCTCCTACCATTTCCAAGTGGTCTAAGTGGTGTGTCACTTCCCCTACGGGGAAGGGGTGCGAGAATTTGTCCATGTACATTAACGTAAAGCTTAAGTTCTGTTGTTTCACCACATCGTATAGCAAACCAAATTCGAAGACTTCATTTAAGTTCGGATTGGCGTTTCGTTCATGAATATCTGTTTTGAGGATCTCCTTCTTCATCGCTGGCACCAGTTTAAGTTCTAGAAAAACATTTGGAGAATCGCCGGCATATTGTGGAAATTCCTCTCCCTTGATGAGTTTCACTATAAGCACAGTCCTGAAGACGAAGCGAGATACATTTTAGAGGTTCATAGTGTCTCAGGTAATTCTGTTTATTTTCGCTAATTAAGATCTCTATACCTTAAATTGGCAGAATCACAGTGTTAATTTTATTACCAAACCCAAGGCCACGTTACAAACAAGGATGATTTTCAAGCGTTAGAAATGAAATTTTTATTCTAATTAACATACAAATTAAAAAGGTCGTGTCGTCATGTTCCATTTTTACCCAAATACAATGGGTTTTGTCTGTTCATCGGCGCCCACTTCTGGCGTTTCCCTGTTTCTTTGAATTCTTCTACTGTTTGTGGGCCAATGTTGTCGTTGATATTTCAGGAAATTCTAAGGTCCGTTTGCTAGTGCTAACAATGGGGAAAGGTTTTATGACCAAAGATCATAAGTCGACCCCTCCATACCTACAAGTGGCTCCTTCGTGAAAATACTTAGCGAAGAGTTTCCAATTAGTCAATCAAAAAAAAAAAAACGTTTAAACAAGCTCTCCGAACGTCAAGGTAGCTCCATCAAAATGCTGTTTGGCTAGTTCGCCAAAACAAAAACACGTTGGTTGGCTTATAAACTATACACCAGGTGATCATTATTACACGGATGGTCAAATGAAGAGCGTGCCTCACCTGACAGGGTCAAATTGAAGAGAAAAGTACACTCGGCCAAGGAAGTCTGCCTCGCTTGGAGGAATATAGCGCTCCACAGGGCCTGAATCCGACAGATCATAGGGTGTCATGGTTTCTCGAGTTGCTGGGGACTGAAACAAAGGAACACATGGAACAACTGGAATCAGTTTACATTTACCCTGATCGAGAAAATTTATCTCGTTCTACAACATTTTGCTGAATTGTTAAGGTAAGCAAACGCTAAGTAAACGATTAAACGCAGTAGCTTCTGAAAGCCGGTTGTACCAGACCTCAAAGGGACTGCAGAGCTATCTTTTATGGCGCTCTTATTGGAAGCTGGATAAAATGTGGCTGAGCAAATGCTTCTATTTGTGTCTGCTGCTCTGTATATTTTGCACTTTTCTTTGTCTTAAGGATTGGAAGGTAAACGTACTTAAAATGCACGTCACATCATTACCGGTATTGGTTCCTCGTCAGAGCTGGAATAAGGAATATCGTCATCATCCTTAATTGAGGAGTCCTGGGGTTGAACAGAAACCACACTAACTTCCGGTTTAGGAATCCACGGGGGAGGAGCTTGGGAAGGGTATTGCCGAGGAGGGAGCTTCCGTTTCTTCTCTGTGGAATCTTGATAAAAGAAAAAAAGAAACGGTTTAATCTCCTCAGTCTAGTAGTGTCAGTCAGTTCGTCCTTTCATCTGTCCGTCCGTCCTTCAGTCAGTCAGTCTGTCTGTCTGTCTCTCTGTCTGTCTGTCAGTCAGTCAGTCAGTTATCTACCCAAAAAGTCAATCAGTCTGTCAGTCTATCAGCCAGCCCACCAGCCAGTCTTACAAGCAGCCAGTCAGTCTGCCGGCTAGCCAGTCAGTCAGTCAGCCAGCCAGTCAGTCAGTCAGCCAGTCAGTCAGTCACTCAGTCAGTCAGCCAGTCAGTCAGTCAGTCAGTCAGTCAGCCAGTCAGTCAGCCAGACAGTTAATTAAATCAATTCCAAAAGTTGCAAAGAACCCCACACCGAGTTGTCATTAAACCTTTAGGTCCATCTCTTTTTCTAAGGGCCTTCACAAAATAATTCCAACCTTTCTCGTCAGTTTCGTCCTTGCTCAATGTTTCCTTGACCTCCTCAGCATGTCCATTCCTGATTTCTTCATTGGTTTCGTTGGCCTCTGTGGCAGTTGGAACCTGTCTGTAGTCAAGGAACTGTTCCATGAACGAAAGGTTTCTGAACCTCTTCCAACACAAAACAGACAGGACTCCGAGAGCCATGACCGTGACCCAGACCACCACGGTCAACACCAGGGGAAGGAGTTCTGATTGGACACTCTGAAAAGTAATATATGTAGTTTATTGTTCAAGCGTACAGTCAATATTGCTAACATGGGCGCAGTTCTTCTCTTGCGTGTTTATGGCGCTAGACGCAGTCGCAACCTCGTTCTCGGGGCATTTTCTGTAGAAACGGCGACTTCCGATTATTAGAGGAAAAGTCTTAGGAGACGAGACAAATGAACACGAAGAAAAGATTTGGTCAATATTCAGCCACCTCGACCGAGGAAGGTTCGTCAAGAAAGGATTTATTTAACAAATAAAGAAGCCTAAGCCGTGTATTACACCATGATAAAACACGATGGTCATTTGAGAACACGAGTGAAATGTAGAAAACACGAGCCGTAGGCGAATGTTTTCTACATTTCTCGAGTGTTCTCAAATGACCGGAGTAAGGAGTGCTGATAGTAATGAATCCGGAATGCCGATAGTAATGAATCCGGCCAGAATCGCCTCGAATGACTGGAAATCCTAGAAATGCTATGGTCCGGGCTGCACCTTATCTTCAAAACGAGTTCGGTGACCCCCGATTTTTTTTACGTTTTTAATCTAATCTTATCATTTTCTACCTGCAGTCAAAGTT
>JAHPZR010007490.1:0-20000 GCA_019787425.1 Platygyra sinensis | reverse complement strand
GCCGCTTTAATTTATCTTCAAGGAAAAAAATGCCTTTCACTGTTATTTACCATTCGAATTTTTTCAACCCAAAAAAATTATCTACCGAATTAGACTCTGCGGGAGTTTTCTTATTCAAATGGCAGGCTGTCTGTTGAGAAAAAAATAAAACACGTATTTACTGTCTGATAACCTCTCCAAGTCAGTGGTCTGCCCTATTCGTGATTAACCAATGAAACTGGGTATTGAGTCTGCCAGATAAAAAACTTGTGGGCGATAACGACATTTTAAATGCACTTACTAAACTTAAATTTCAGATTTTTCGGTCTTTTGTTTGAAGGCAATATTCACCAGATATCAGCGAGAAAGATTAGAATAGGATCAGATTTTGTTTTGCTACCCTAATGGAAAAAAAAAATTCACTAGCGTGAAAATCAATAGCATGCGCTCGTGTTGTCTTGATGGAAAGAAGTAAATATGTTTATCAGATCACAAAGTCGGGAGATATCCAGTTTAAAATACGGTGATAAATCAGCAAACAAATCTACCCCCCAACACCAATATCGGCTTTTAGTACAGTATGTATAAACATGTGAGATGAAAGGTTCAGTTGTAATGTTGTGTAGCCGCAATCGAGCGGAGAGCGTAACCCCTTATATCGGTGAATCGTATTAGATCAGGATTAAAATCCATTTCATGCTATCAAAATGAATGTTTTCTGTAGGTTAAATCATGTTTTTTTCTCTAGCTATCTCATGAAGAACAAATTTCATCTACATAGATGGTTTTCACTTGTGAGTGAAAAGTAAGCGTTTAAAACTTTCTTAACAGCCCCTAAAACTTGGTCCTACCGGTACAGAATATTTTAGCTCTAGTTGTTTTCTGAATGTTCTCCTGCCCTGGCTTGACCACCAGCTATTTCCTCATTTTCCCAGCGGATATTTTTGATCTCTCTAACTGAAACGAAAAATAACAAGCTTCTCCAACCCTTGCATTTTACTCCTTTCATAATCTCAAACACGTCTAGCGATGGAATTTATTTTTAAAATTATGTTCTTGGACTTATAGCTGTTTTGTTTATCATATCCGACAACATCTGAATGACTTGCATGAATATTTTAATTTTTAGACATGAAGAAATGGGACTGTTGATTTTCCTTTAATAATAATATCTATCAAATCATACCTTTATTTCTTAGGCTAGCTTAATTCTTTTCCCTCTTTCGCTCGATTTTAAATCTCAGTCGGTGTGTTGATGAATTAGATTCTCTGTGTGTTTAATTTTTGGGGGGCACTGCAGAGACGCAACTGTGAAAACCGGAAAGTATGGATGCTCAGAAATAAAATTTCATCAAAAACATGTCAATATAGACCATTATTTCGCCTCCTCTAGTGAAAACCGTAGGCATATAATTTTAATTCAGGTCTGCTAGCCAGATAACATTCTCCATGAATATGCTACATTCTTGTTAAACTGAACGAAATGGACAAAGAAAAGAGAAATGTATATCCCGGAAGATAACGATAAAGCAAAAAAAAAAAAATCCTTTTTCCTTCACTCAGGTTGAGATGTAGATAAATGGCCTTAAGGTATTCAAATTACTCGGCTTGGAAATGCCACTTACCAATTCTCCTAATTCTTTAAGTCGCTCTAGGAATCCGTAAGATTACAGAGAAAAAGACGCGATGGATGCTCAGTCTTTAAAGCACGAAACTGCTTTTTAAAAATCAACAGGAATTTTGGCCGAGCGCCTCGGTGATTTACCAGTAAAAACACAACCGCGCATGCGTTCACGAAGGGTGACTGAAAACTTCAAAGCCGGTCATCATAAACACCGTGATTTTAAAATGAACGTAAAAACGTGAGAATGTTTTTAACGGAGGGCATGTTCGAGATAAAGTCAAATGCGTTTTTAAAACTAATTTATGTTTTCGGTTTGAAGGGCGGTAAATGAAAATGTTTTGGCAAACACGAAAATAAAATTTCCTTCGGAAACAAAATGACGTCCGGATCTCAGAATGCTAATGCAATTTCCAGCAAGACAAGGTTCTATTTTTAACCACGTCAAGACAACATTAAATACACGAGCACAGAAAAAGGCTGTCACGGATCACAAATGATGCTGATTCACAAACAGATCACTTTTTCAGTGCTTTGTGTAATTTCGTTGATCTTCCATTTCATTTTCGTCGAATATTAGAGCGGCGAAACAAATACACAAATTTCAACCTCTTTACAACATACCGAAATATAGCGAGAAATTTCTCATGGTTTTTTAATATTATGTCGCCGTAAACAAGATATAAAGCAGAATTTTAGCGAGAGAAAACATCAAATTTCGGGCGATGGCTAGCGAATTGCGAACGTAGGCTAAATTGTATTGACCAAGAGCAAATCAAGGCTTTACTCTTTACTCTGTAACATGACACTGTATTTATTTTGAGTGATTCAATCCAAATTTCTTTTACTTTTAAAGAAAATCTTTACTTTCTCATGTTTAAACATAAGCGTAATTTACTCGATTCTCGATTGTGGCAGTCCCAAGAATTATGCAAACTAAATTTGAAATAAACCGCGCGAGCACAAGTTTTAATAATTTTAAACTTAACCTGCGCCAAATACTTCAACAGTATAAATTATGGCAGAAAAAAATATCAATAGAAATAATTTACCTTGAATTCAATCTTCCCTGGTTCTCTTGCTCCATCGCCTCACCTGAATTAAGATTATATGGTAATTTGAATTTCGCTGCGACTTGCGTCGAGGCAAGGGATCGACGAAGGACAATAAACAAACTGGACCCGTTAAAACATGTATTGTATCTGTCCATCTACTCTTCGTTTTACCGCAGAAATTGAAAATACGGCCAGCGGTGAAAGGATTAATCAAGAATAATTTTCTGTCGGTGAAAGGATGAAAACAAAGCGAATCGCATAAATTCGGCACTGCTGGAAGGCATGTCAGAATGGCAAGTGATTAACAAGAATCGCAAATGAATGAAGAGCAAATGGGTTTTATTCAGTATTTCGTATGGTCTATCAATTGACCCACGCGCGTCGTACAATGTTTTGTGATAACGCTACCCACGCCAAACACACAAGGCAAACAATGAAAACATTCGACTTTTTTTTCACCTAAGCAACATTTTTAATTATTTATCATTCACCAGAGCAGGTGGCTTTTAAGAAAAGCGTCGAACGTGTAAATTTGAGTTTATTCCATGCTGTGTCTCCAGTGTGTCAGCTACTAAGCACACAATTTTATACCACTGAATTTTCAACACAAAATGGAATCAAACTTAAAAAACCTCTCTCCAAATTATTAACGTGTCTTGATTTTCCAATATACTCATCTGCGGCTGACTTATTTGCTTCTTTAATTCATAAGACTGATAAGACATTTTTAATAAAAGAGCTCTTTTTCAGAAATCATGTTAACTGACACATGCCATACACTCAGTTCGATTTCTTGAAAATAGACTGACTGCTTCTCAAAACCATTCAGAAAATTTTGACGTACCTTTTCACTTGTTTCGAATAATTTTGCGTGGGTTTCCAATTCAAACAACCAGCTGCGCGGGTATTTTTTCTAGCCTAGCTCCCAGCTCTCTTTCACCCGCGAAAAGCGGTTATTTCATAGCTGCGTAAAGTTGGTAACATACATATAGAGTCGGGTGAAATTTTACCTCAGTAACTGACCTTCAAAACCTGGTGGAATTGAATTCACGTCTCGGAAAAACTTTCCAAAGGAGTCCTGGATGACATGACATGTGATTTCCGGCATCATCTTTTGAATGTTACCTCGTTAAACTGTTAATTTAGGCTTCACCAGCCATTTCCGGGTCATTAGAAGGCTTTTATTGAACTTGCCGGGTAGTTGTTGTCTGTGTTGATACCTTACTGACGAGCATGAACCAATCACACAAGTCTGTGTCCCTAAAAAGTACCTAAGCTGACTTACACTCTGCTCAATGGTGTGTACTTAAACATGTTTTAAAATTACTTTGCCTTGTGCATAATGATGGTGATATTGGTGAATGAATTCTTCATGGATTATGAATTTTTATTTTCCTTTGGCATCTTGCGATTAGCTTAGTACATTCAGCTTAGTTCCCAGTTTACTTTATGTAATTGTAACGTTCAGGGTGGAGAAACGTAATAAGGATGCGCGAGTTTTGACCGTGCACCAAGCTCCAAGTTTGAAAAATGGCGGGATTTTCGTCGATCGTCTAAACAAAAAAGATTACCAACTTTGTATGCTTTCTATACATTCCCGGTAAGCAGCAACATTTTAACCTCACTAATGGAGAGCTGGTGTATTGTTTCATGGGGAATATCTTTTTTTAGGACAAAATTAACCTAAAGACGGTTTTTCGAACCCTTTATTTTCCTGCGATAGACAAGACGTTTCTCTTCGAAGAGAGATTTTATCTACAAACACTCTTTACATATTGCATATTTATAAGCAACCCACCAAATATATAAGCAACAGAGCCTTTCAGCAGGCAGGGGGAGACTTGTTTTCTTAATAGTGAAATGCCGAAAAAATTTCATGCTTGCCCAAGTATAAATAAATCAACCAAAGGACGTCCTCGCGTACCTTATTACAGTCCGCCGTACTTTCGGCACCATTGCATGCAGCCTGTGTTATTACCTGGGTCCTACCCGAGCCCGTACATAGGACTAGGGATGCGCAGTAAGTTGCCCAGTACGCTTTTCCACTCTGAAATCGTGACGCGCTCAGTGCACGTTGAGGAGGAAGAATGATTATATCGAAATCCATTCAATAACTGAGCCACTACGCTAACAATCTCATTTCTTGAGTGGGCGTCCCTTTGACCTGCGGTTGGGAAACGCGAGGATCTTTAAGGAGCTTCGCGTCTCCAACCCCTGGTTTTAACTACGCATGCGAATTGAGACAATAAAAAGAAACCTTATCAAAAGTTTTTATTTTATTTTTTCAGGGTGTCATTTAAATGACAAGAACTTAATGACTTTACCCAGTCAATAGCTCGATAACAGCTCTAACAAGTCCAATTATCGGCTGTAAATATAGACTTGATTGAATACGCCACTTGCGCAGTTTTTTGTCAAACAAGCTAAGGACTTCGTTTTGAAACAGAGACAGGAATCACCTATTAAGGCACAGCTACCCATAACAAGCAAGAGCAGGGATGAGTGAGCATAGATGATTATTCAGATAATAACATAGCAAAAATAAAACAAATCAGGCACTACTAAAGTACCACAATGAAAAAAATTATCAGGAGAAATAACCTACCCCATTTTGATTAACAATATATTAAAAACTTGGTATAAAACTTATTCCAGCACAGATGCCAAAACATCTATACTACACTCCTTTGAAGAAACCCCCCCCCCCCCTTTCCCCTGTGAACACCTCCAGTATAAGCTCTACAACTACTGTTTAGAACTTAACATGATCCACAAAACATGAACTGTAAGTTAATCTTAATAGTTATACAGTTGCAAATTTTCATAGTGATTAGCTGATACAAATATCAAACTCTTCTCCATTGAAAGAAGACCTTGAAATAAATACTCTTCCCGCAACCACTCACCCATGATACTTAAAAATTAATTGTGCTTCAAAACGTATTCTTTCGTACCTTCGGGGGCTCAGGTGGAAGGATGGAAACGGACTTATTCACTGGCAATTTTCCCTCCCCCCAAAACCTGGGGATTATTTGTAGAATAAAGAAATTACTCACTTATTAAACTATATCGAATGATATTTTTTAAATGTACGTTTTCGAAACAAATTCTTAATTTTCTTACTGCTTCTCACCCACCCAGGAATTGAAAAAAAAAACCTTCATTTGTTCAAAAAGTTAGAGGTAGCCCTTACCTACTCAATAGAGCGGCTTTCATTCGAGCGTCTTGAAACTGAACCAAGACCAAAAACAATCACAAAGAAAGTTTATCACAACCAACGTAAACGACACAGTGAACCATCGAAAACTCAAAACAAAAACTCTATAGTCCCTTTGCATAAATGGCGCCTAACTTTGAATAAGAATACTTGGTACATCCTCAGCCTCACATTCACGTTCCAAGACAAAGGAAATTTCACATGAATGTGAGGCTAAGGATGTACCAAATTTAGGCGCCATTTATGCAAAGGGTCTATGTGCTAAGCGCGAGAAAAGGCTCGTTACCAAGTCTCTGCCGTTTTATCTAATTGGTTCAACCGGTGACTTGTGTTGCATTTTTTACACTAATCGCAAAGCGCAGTACAGCAGAACCAAACCGATGGCGAATTACTCTAGACACTCGATGGAAAACCGCTCTAATTAAAGACAACTTACACCAATCAGTTAATACGAGGTATCTTAATTGATTTTAGTTAGCCTTTGCTACATATTAGCTTATTTTTACGGCTTGGAAGTGGAAGTTTTACAGATATTCTGGGTTAAAGGGACACAGTCAGCTGGCGCACATGCGCATTAGATACCATTTCATAGCTAATTTGCATATCAGAGACACGATCCATTCTGTTTTAACCAAATATGATAAAAACAACGTTATAGGATGAGCAAAAGCACACTCAAAAACAGGTTTTTCAGTAAACTATTGAAAATCAAGCAAAACAATGCGAAGATTGAAGCGGAATTCTAAATGTACCTTGATTTCAGGTTAGGGTAGACTCTTTTCAAAGTGAGAAAACTAATGCCTAGGTCGGCGCGGTCCCAAAGCTCTAATCGTATTAGCCTCTTCCAGGTGTTCAGTTAGTTGGGAGCAGCGCGATAAACGGCGCGCGAAAAAAAATAAAAAAAAAGCGCGGGAGAGGAAGCCGTTTATCGCGCTGCTCCCAACTAACTGAACGCCTGGAAAAGGCTATAATCGTATAAAAATGTACAAACTTAATGCACCCTTGTAGACATAGCCCTCAATAATTAACCATTAGATATCATCAACTCGCATCAGCTGACAATAAATTTGGAGCAAACCGCAACTTCGGTGCTTCGGTAAAATTGTTAATATTTTTTTTTTTGCCTTCCGCTCACTTGACAGTTGGTTTTCCAAACTTTTTGCAAATCAAAACACGTAGCAACGCCAAGTGCAGCACACCGGCACGTGAGTATTTTGAGTGCTCAGAGATTATCAAACTCGCTTTTGATTTGCCAAGCGTTGGGTAAACCAACATAATGTCCATGCAACATGTCAAAACTTAATCACGTGCTGACGGCTACCCACGTTTCATTGCCAGCTCGATGTTGGCCATTTATCATTGCCGGATTTCATACCGTGAGGGCCTGGGTACAATCGGTGTATTATGGGATTAACAACACAAGACCCATATATTCAGAAAGAGCACACCGAGCTTTACAAAATCCTTAAGTTTCGTGTAAATTGCGCCAATATTGAACAAGATACAGCCATTCAAAAACGTAAAAATGTAGTAACAAATGTATGGATTGCCGGACACTTGTCCGGAAATCCATACATTTTCCGGACACATTGTCCAGAAAGCCATACATTTCTTTGCAAATTTTAAAGTTTTTGAATGGCTGTATCTTGTTCAATAATGGCCCAATTAACACGAAACTTAAAGATTTTGTAAAGCTCGGTGTGCTCTTTCTGAATATATGGGTCTTGTGTTGTTAATCCCATATACACCGATTGTACCCAGGCCGCCCGCCGTATGAAATCCGGCAATTGAGTATGCAACTCAGAAATGTCACGTCGCCTTTTGTTTTGACGGCGTTTTGCTCTTCTTTACACTCGGCTTTTCTCTTCCAGTGAATGCCACTTAGCAACAGACGTTGAAGTCGTCAGCATGGCGTTCCAGTGATCCACGGCTTCGTCATTTGCTGTTGATCCAATCACTACTTTTCCGAGCAATCTCTTTTTTCCCTCGCTCAGAGAAGTGCTTCACTTGTAAGAGAACTGCAACTTTGTGTAGGATTCGATGTGGAATGGCAAAACTAAACGCCTCGTTCCACACCGGGGGCACGTCGTGTTTTTTCACCACTGTGCTGCGTTTCTTCAATTTTTATCGCCCATTTTAATATACACTTTAACTAATGGATCTAAAGATAAAATTTGTATATAAAAAGGTTGGAAAAATACAGTAAAAAGCACTTTGATGTGTTGTTTGCCTGACCAGGTAAAATGAATTGCAAGCTAATCATCCAGTGAATTTCGTTGGTCTTGGTTGCAAGTTGTAATGATCAAAATTTGACCGTTGACAACTGATTGAGAGAATTCATTTCCATCGAGACTATGGCGGGGTTTACTTGAAGGCTGTTTTGACGCCTCTTAACATGGCTTTCCGTCAATATCTCGTTCACGTTTCAAAAAACGCCAAATCCCTCAATTTAAAAAAATAACCAATGTTTTGAGGTTTTGTGTAAATTTTTGGGTGATTTCTGGGCATTTTGGGAAAGAGATATTTTTCTTAAAGGATTGGTTAAATTGAGGAAATGATGAAATGATGAAGATTTGATGGATTTGGAAGACTGAAATTTGAAGTGAAAAATTAGTAGATGGGCACCAAACAGTCCCCTACCAACCTGGGTTTCTCTCTCTCTTTTTGTTTTTGTTTTGTTCTGTTTTTTTTTTTTTTTGGGGGGGGGGGGGGGTGGTCAAATGTCTGGTAGTGTTCCCAGCCCATTTTAATCTTAATAATTCCCTTTTAAAACTACTTCAAATTTCACTCATATTCAGGTGAAACCCAGCCTTGATGTTTTTGACTGAAGAAATAGTAAGTGTGTACTCAGATATCACAAAACTCTGTCATCATTCACCGGATATTATGCAGAAAAGGCAAGCATCAGTAGTCGAAAAATTGCTTTCGAAACGATATGGCGTATTTTCTCTTCTGATTATGACACTGAGAAAGGTATAGTTTTATTTCCAGGCATAATTTCTAATTAGTCCAGTGACAATAACTCCACTTACCAGGCTTTTTATTTTTGCTGAGCGTTTTTAAATTTCTCGCTTTCATCACGATCACCGTGAGTTTTTCAGATGTTTTTAGGTATGCCAGCGACACCAGCAGTGCAGGTCCCATAATTTCCGACTCTACCTCACGGGAAAACGTGACCGAAGGACGAGCTGGGGAGACTGGCTCTGGTGGTTTTTCTTCCACCTATAAATGACGTTGGGAGGGAAAAGCAATGGAGTGTATCAAGGTATTAATAGCCTAAATGATGATAATGATAATGATAATGATAATGATAATCATAGCAATAGCAATAGCAATAACAATAGCAATAGCGATAGCGATGATGATGACGATGATGATGATGATTATAATAATAATAAATAATAGTAAATAATCTTTATCGAGGAAGCTCCCGCCATATTGCGTGGTTTTCAGAGATGTCCTCAGTAACTTAGTAAAATAGAGTAAAGAAAATAAAACTGATCACAATCAAATCCAAGTACTAATTATATCAAAAATGGAATTAAATGTTGAAAAACACTTTTAAATTTTAAACGATGAAAAGGAAGCCTTTTAATGTCCTATAGGTAGGGCGGTCCAATCGGAGTGTCCTTTGAGCAAGTGTAGTGACCATAGTAATCTACACCTCGAATAATGATATTGTTTCTGTCGTTGTCATTTATAAAATTATACATAAAAAGCAGCGTTGCATTTAAATGTTCGTAGATCAGTACTTCATGACATGCGCCAGACAGCCTCTGCTAGTCATAGTGCAGCGATAGCAAAGATATCAGTGACGTCACTTATTGTTATTAATATGCCAACCAGAAAACTATTGGCTGGTGAAACAAAGAGCTCTTTTGTTTAACGTTTTCAACATTTAAATAACAAAAACAATGTTTGTAAACAAATATCTTTGCTATACCTAAATGCAACCTAAGCTGCATAATGCAACATAAAGTAGTATAATTGCTGCCAGAGAAGACAACGTAGTGTAATTCTCTGAAATAATTAACAGTTCATATTGTGTGACAATGCACCGCAGAACAATGACAGAGGAAACAGTACAACAATAAAGCAAGGACAACAGAGGAACAGGCTTGCGTAGTAAAATGGTAACTCTTTTTTTAATCTTTAATTTTTAATTTACATATATTTTTTGGTTCATTTATAACACCTAGCAAATTGCACATTATAATTTAAAAGCGCATATCTTTGATATTCTCCGTTACAAACGTTATCTGTATTTCGCTACGTCACGCTACGTCAAACTGCGTCACAACTCAAAAAAAGAATACAAAGAAAATTGCGATGGGCATGTCACAATGACGGCCGCGTTAAACCACAACAGGAGCCAATCACTAGGAGCCTGCAACTACCTCATATTCCTGTCACGCCATTTTCACAGACCGATCTATTTTTAGTTTGATTTCAGATCCCTAGAGGAACCTCAGTAACCAATTGCAATCACAGGCACGTACTAATGTTGACATGTTCACGTGAGGCCGCATTGTTTTATCCTTACTGAAGCGTGCTCATGTAGACTGGAACTGGCCTATGTCGCGGGAAAAATAACTAAAAATAGACTGGTCTGTAAAAATGCTGTTGCATTGGCTTATTATTATGGGAGTTGCAGGCTCCAAGTAATGGCCTCCCGACCATAACACATACCTGAGAGGTTTCCGACTCTTTGTCTTCAGCTGCTTCTACTTCCTCTTCTCTATCTTTATTATCTTTATCTTCGGCGTCCACCGTGTCCAGGGCATCCTCAAAGTCATCCGTGCCCGTCCCTGTAGTGGATGCCACTGTCTCGCCTCCAGTACTCTCAACCTTGTCTGGCGAGGAACGCCTGGGTTTGAGCTTAATGACGTCACGTAGGATTGTAATCTCGGTATCGGACAAAAGTTTCTTCATCGCCACGCTCACTAAAGGAACCGTTACAAATCCTATCAGAGTGGGGGGTGGGGGTGGTGGTGGAGGAGGAGGTGGCGGCGGTGGTTCTTTCTTCTTCTTCTTTTTGTCCTGTGGGGGCTCCGGTGGAGGTGGGGGCTCTGGTAAGTTCGTTTTCATCATGTCAATCACTTTGAATGTTAGCGTCTGGTTTCCAAGGTCGTTGACAGGGATTTCGAAGCGGAAGCTCTCGTACATGTGTGGATTACAAGTTGTATGATACACTTCAGACTTGATTTTGCCATCATGGCCATATTTGATCTCGAACTCGACCATCGGGTCCGGTGGTTTGCCCGTGGAAACCCGCAGAGGAAGGTCACCAAGGCGTATTAAAGTCAGGGTTAAGGTGGAACTGCGAATTACAAAAACATGCAGCTGTGAGTGTTTCTGGTCATTTCAAGAAATATGTCTTTTTGTAAGGAATGTCGCAATGTACCCACTAAAAAGTTACAAATATTGCTATGCAAAGATCAGAAAAAAGACGATAAAACGTGGAAAATAAACTATTTGAAATGCAAACTTTATTTCATAAGCATAGACAAAAGCAGAGGTGTAATGACCAATATCGTTGCTTTGGCTCCGAAGAGGATTGTAACAATAATATCAGTCACCTTAATTGATAATAATGTAATGTAAATTCCAAACATCCTTTCCTTTCTATTGTTTCCTCCTAGGAATAAATCGAGAAAGAATAATCAGTTTAATGGTGTATAAAACGGCTTGTTGAGCTAGACACTGGATAGAGCGCTCTGGGTACGAGCTCTGACCGCTGTCATCGTGTTCCGTTCCTGGACAAAACACTTAACCCAGTACCTTTCTCCACCCAGCTGTATAAATGCGTACCCAGGAGTTTAATGCTAGGGGTAACCCTGTGATAGGCTAGCATTCTATTCACGTATTGATAATGAAGTCGAGAGCTAGGGAAGGATTACTCCTTGTCACTTCAAAGGAAACTGGAGATCAGCGCCGGTTTGAGGGACCACCAGGCTTCAACACATACTTACCAGAAACACAAGTAAACACGACACTTACGGCGAGTTAAGCTCTACAGAGATATGTTTAGGGTTTATGATTGGTTGCTGCGCACACAAAAACCAATCAGAGACTAGACACGGATCCCTGTAAACCTACGTCATCAGAATAAAGTGTTTTCTCTATAATCTAGGAAACCCTGCAAGCGATCACTGAAGAGTAAACGGCCTAGGCTGATTAAGAACGAGCCCTTTATGTGCTCTTTATAGATGGTGATCACGTGGCCTACCGGTGGTATGACCGAGGTGGGACTGATATCCATATCCAGGTTACTCAGTAAGTAGTCGTCTTGCTCTTCCTCTCTCAGCGGGGGATACACGTCATCGGGTGACCTGGAAACCAATATGGTAAATGCGTCAAGAGGTAACAAAATGACGCGAAATTGTACTACCATGACTATAGAACGCCACTGACTATGCACAGTAGCTTTTGCAAAAGAAAAGAGTAAAAAAAGATACCTGATTGGTCTTTTAGTCTCAGGTTGTACAGGAATGCTGTCAAAATCCACAAGAGATTCGTCCTGGTACACAACATATGGTTCGCTTTCTGTTCGAACGCTCCTCCGCGCAGGCGCACTCGGGGGGACTTTCGTCGCCGTCTTCTCTTTCTCTTGGTCTTTTTTCGTGCGATACGAGTAGTAAATACCGCAGACTGCTACAGTGGCGATCATAACACCGCCCACTATGCCGAGAATTATCATTATCATGATATCCATTGTGCTATAATCTGCAACGAAAAAAATAATAAAATTTGGATAGAAAAACTTGCCGAATAATTACTGGTTATCAGGTGAGTTTTTGTAGAATGAGTGCCATATCATCACAGAGGCCCCCTTCAAAGTAATTCATTTAAACATGTCTGCAATTGGAAATTACACTTTAATTCTTTCGTCACTAAAAATAAACATAATAATAGCAAGTTTAGCAGTGTTAGCACATCTTTACGGGGGGTGACAACTCTAACAAACGCTGTTTGAGCAATACTAGTTCTTTAATTAAGTCGTCCCGGAAATTTCGATCATCCTCCCGAATTTTTGGGAAACTTCAAATAAAATTTCCTTCGATGTCCCGATCTTTTTCTGCAATGTCCCGGAATTATATCGCGTTCTCGGAAAAATTTTCAAGTGTCCCGATTCCCGCAGAAATCAAGGGATTCCCGGAACAATTTTGGCTTTGTCCCGAAACAGCGTTTGTTAGAGTTGTCACCCCCCGTCATCTTTGTCTCATTTGCCCTATGGCTAGAGTCGCTACAGACTTTTTTCCCTCTCACTATTCATCAGGGAAAAGTCGAAACGAATCTGCTCACAGGGTAGATGAGACCCAGTGAGCAGAGCTATTGAAGAGTAGCTTCGACCTGTCATAGATAATGCGTTTAAGTGCCGGTTATCTTCCAAATCTTCTGTAGTTCTATAGAGACTGCAAGATTCTAAAAGACCTTTTTTCTAAAAATGTTTTATCTCCACGTTTAAAACAGCCCACTAATTTCCCATTCATAAATATTTATCATTTCACTGCAGAATTAGCCTTCGAAAGAAAAATAGCCTTCCAAGTTTTGCAATTATGAACCCTCTTTAAAAGATTGTTATAACAGTTAATAATTATAAAACTACATTCCGTCTTGCTTTTTGTTCAGGCATTTATCAGAGCACAAACTCGAAAAAAATCCTGCGGTATTCATTATTACTCGATGTGAATTTGCATGCAAATGAATAAGAGCATAATTCTTAGCTGTTCGTTTTTCCACTGCAAGGGAGGGATTTCTAAGAATTAACTATGCAAAAGTGATAACTATATTTTCTTATATCGTTTTCATTTAGACCGCTGTATGAAAAGCGTCAGATAGGCTAAAATTAGATTTTGCGGGGATGAACCGATTGAGGGAAGATAAACTTAAACTTTCCTTAAACTGATAATTTTTCCTGTACTTCAGGTTTCAAGGGAAAAGAATGATACAGCTCACCTTCGGAACTTTATCCTTTTCAGTAAAGGGCTCAATTCGTCCGACGGTTCTTGAGAAGAATATTTCATAAGCTAGTTTGAAGGATAGACGAGCAGAGACAGTTGTGCGAAACGGCAATATGATTATGCTCTTTCTTTCGTGGTGAAAGTGCTAAATTAATAACAAGGCCTTTCCACTTCGCCGTAGAACTTTGTCAAAATAAAGGTCTAGCTTAATCTGATCTGAATAATTTTCATTTAATTACGGCCTGGGCGCTATGATTTGACGTCTTCATGCCACAACAATTTCTACAAACATCGTTTTCTATCCTTTATGGGTTTGTGTGTATTAAATATTAGGCCGTGTACGACATATATCATATCTGTCTAAGAGTTGTCTGAATTTTAGCAGCACATTACACTGCAGGAACAATACTGATTCGTGTCTCTACTGATTAACTTCCTATTTTGATGCATTTGCGGTGAGGCAGGGCAAAATAATGTCAGCATTTCGAAAACACTGTTAGTTTGAAACGAACTGATTGGCAAATATGAAGAACTCTGACAGATGTAAAATGTCGGCGGAGACAAAACCTTGCAAGCACTGTCCCCGAATTACCCTATAGGTTTGCAACTGAAGGGCCAAATACAATTTTTGTTCGACAAAGATCGCTCTTTTAACGACACATGGCTTTCACTTCTTTTTCAGTAAAAATTGATCAAATTTTACCATTGCTATCATTCAAGTTTTCGTAAAGCTAGCCAAAGACGAAAAATCACTTTTCTGATCAGGGATCAGACAATTGAGTTTAAAATGTCGGCTCCTACCAGCTATAACTTCTATTTTATCGACGAAGTCATTACTTGCATATTCTACGCACTCCATGCCATGTTCCCTATAAATTGACGAATTTATTTTTTTTTTTATTCTAAGATAGCGTGTTTTAAGAGGATATTGACACAAAAGCTCATGGCAACTGTAACATTCACTACTCCGGCGCCTGATCCGAAAAAAAACGTCTTAAATCAGACAATTTTAGGCTGTTTTCATTTAGAAATAATTAAGAGATTGAACTAAGTAATGGGTAAAAGCTATTTAAATCGGTTGTTAATTTCTAGGTCTGTTGTAATGATCCAGCCCACTCAGTTATAATGAAAAGTTTTCCGCCTCATGAACCTAACAAAAAGGAATGATTTATAATTTGCATGCAAGATACAAAACTGAAAAAAATTACGTTCGATTTGCTCCTTGCATTTTTTAATTGACAAAATCGCGCCAAAAGACTACCTACATCGCTCGACGACAGAATTTCATCGACGCCTTTCACAGCATGTCGGAACTTAAAAAAACACGAAAATTAACCCAATAAACCACAGTTTAGTTTGAAGATTCACCGCAAATCTCTGAGTTTCTATCAAACTCGAGCTAAGCGCGGCAAGTGATTTTCTCGATGACGTCAATACTTAGGATCAGTAGAGTTCAGATTTCTCTACTTAGCCAAGGACCCCTGGGAATTAACTAAGGGGGTGCAAGTGATGTTGTTCGACGATTTTCGATATTTTGCTCCTGATTTTACTGAATGGCATTTAAACTCATATTGTGTCTTTGTTAACGTAAATGAAGCCTTAATGGCTTATTTTTTTAAGCAAGTTAATGTTTTCTTTCGCACACAGTTTTCGCTTGCGATCGGTAAAAAAGAGAATTTTTTCGTTTTGAACTCTTCTTAACCAGGGTTCCTAAGTTGATTAACACGTTAAATAGATGAGGTAAAGAGTTTCTTTCTCAGCTCTACCTCTTTGTTCAATTGAAGATAAAACAGTCAAAACATTGAATCCTATGTAACCTTCGAGAGTCGCATACATTTAACAAATTGATGTCAGTTTTTTATGCGTCTGTCCTGTTATTGATCATGAATTTCGTCATAACATTGTCAAAGTAGCTGTGGATCCACGAGGCGACAGCCGAGTGGATCCGCAGATTACTTTGACAATGTTATGACGAAATTCATTGTCAATAACAGGACAGACGCATTAAAAACTGACATCAATTTGTTTTTTACGATAACAAATTGCCGCTCTCGCTCGCTGACGCGTCGCATGAATTTCAAATTTATGTGTCTGTCTGCATATGGACAATAAAATTTAACCAATGAGCGCGCGTGAATTTCTGCAGTTATCGTAAAAAAAGTAATAAACTAGACTGAACCGATCGATGTACCTTTAATGTGCAAAGCTCCTTTAAAGCAAAAAGATCAATTTTGAAAAGAAATCAAATCGAAAGCTTTTCATCATTTTGTCAGAATTTTTCTGCTTCAGGCGTAAGCCGAACACAAAATGGACCAAAAATCGCGAAATGACAGCTACTGTGTATATCAGTGGAAATACAGATACAGAAAACAACAGCAAGTGGATTATTATTAACTTCCAGCTTCGCGTAAAATCGTATGAATGATTAATCAAGTGTATATCCGCTCGAAATAAAAACAAGGAAGCAGACGAGAAGAAAAATAACCAAACAAAAAAACTCTTTACCTGAAAATTGGAATTGTAAAGCCAAAACTCGATCAACAACACTTATCTCGATCTAAGACGGAAGCCGGCCAAAAAAAACCACGGCGAAATCTAGCGATTCGTACACATCTAACACCTTTACCCAAGGTTTTTTTTCGGCGGCATTCTATTTATATTTTCATTATAATATTTATCAGAAAACTGTGTCAGTTTTAAGTTTTGAATCTAGCTTGTCATCTTGTAATCTTGTAATTGTTATGTGAAGGGTACAAAAATTGCTGAAAAATTAGAGCCAATATTTTTTCGTTTGATCAGCAAGTCTAAATTAATTTATTAGGTCAAAAACTGTCCATAATACCTAGACTTGTGGCAACGTTATCTACAAAAAATTGGACGTTGTGGCACGTTCTTTTCCTAAGCAAGGCACGAGATATATTTTTTCTTTTGTTTCAAGGATATTAGAGTGTTAAGACACTCCAATTTTCCCAGAAAACAATTTCCTGTGTTGCACAAAGCCTGTTAAAAGAAAAAAAATGCAAATTTCAAAAACTTGAACTGGTTTTGTTTCGTAGCGGTTGTCACTTCGTAATATATTATTTATCACTACCTGAGTTTTTTTTTGTTCAGTTTCACTAATAAACCTTTTCTACTGTAATGATAATATTTTTTCTTCAGTATGCCATCCATAACAAGCCAACTAGTCTGACTTTTTTAAATATATTCCCCTGCTCTGTAAACCCTTTTGAAAATGTTGCATGTGAACTTTTCCGCTCTGTTCATTTCGACAGAAAAATCCACTAAAAATCTAGCCCGTTTAATGGAAGTTCGAGGTAAACCTCAGAAATACCCAATAACCCGAAATACGATTTATGATCTTCAGATAATAAATCAATACAAGACCTACAGGCAAAAATACGAAGTAATTTAAAAAAGCCGAGCATTGCAATACCGGAGTAGGAAAATGTCCTTTCTCGTTAAGAGTCAGTGTTACAACCGATTTTTCGATTTCTTTGATAAGGTGATTTTCCATTTCCCAGTGAGTGTTATTTTAACCCAATGACGTGCACACAGAATTGATTGGTTTTTGACTTACCTACTTCAGCTAGTTATACCGATTTTTAAACTGTTCAAAACCAGGATTTGGCTTCGTGCAATCTTCTTGCTTTTTTACAATCAACCGCTTCCAGAACTGAGTCAATCCTTTCTCAACGGCGAAATTCATGTCATCGTGAAAGTCTTTGGCGACCCACTTAAATCCTTCACCTGTTTTAATGCAAACACAATACAAATGATAAAATCAGTGAACTCGCTAACAGCTGCACCAGTCTTATAACTGACAATATCACTTTCTTTTCAGTTTACACCGCACGAGATAAGTTAATTGTGCGTTGGTTTCATAGAAGAATTTTGGATACAAACAGTACCGAACCATCAACAACAGTTCTAAAGAGCTTGAAGTTGTAATCATCACCTGCATCACCTAGAGCCAAAAACACTGCTCGACTTTTCATTGACATGTTGGTGGCACTGAACTACGAGAATGTCGAATTCTCTTTGAGAAAACTAGGATACTCTTTCCTTAGGCGGGCGAAATGTCTGTAGTACTTTGTTCTGGGTGTAAAGTATGTTGTCCAAACATTTGGTCAGTTACGTTTTATTAGCAGTTGTAAGGGTGTCATCATCACTTGAGATAGGGAACAATTTGCAACAAAATCAATATCCAAGGCTCTATGGTTGGAAGAAAGTTTTTTTGTGAAATGTTATTATTGACTCAGTGAAGGAACATAGGCGGCTTTCGCGTGCGCGAGTACAAAATTACGAAACAAGTACACGTTTGTGCTTTCGTTATTAGAAGTGATATGATCAAGGAAAGTTGAGATACAAAGAGCTCAGGGAGAATTCCATCATTCACGATAATATCAAAAGTAAAATAACTTAGAAACGACTAAACAGTGCCACACTAACAAATTTCAGGTCTTCGTTGTTTGTTAAAGTTTTACGGACAAAGCGATCCGTGTTTTTAAAAAGACTTGGAATTCTTGGTTAGATCTTTTTCTTTTAGCAGAAAATAAATCGAACACTGTCAATACTGTATTACTTGTCTGCAAAAGCGGCAATAAGAAAGACCAGTCTTTGTCTGTGTAAAAGGACATAAGGAAACGCATTCATTTCTGCTCATCTGGAGGATATATCATTTAGAATAAACAACAAAATTAAAACGTAAATAAAAGTAAGACCATTCCAGTAGAAGTGTAACGGCAGACGTCACGTGAAAGCACTAAATCACGAGAAGTACAGATTTCTTGTAATTTCCGTGATCAAATCACAGAAAGCCGAAAGCCGTGATAAAAAGTAATTCTACAGTGCAGAGTTAACAATTTGATTAGTTTAAATCCGGGGTGGTTCTGAAAGCCACTTAAAGCTTCGACAGTATTTTCATGTCATTGACAAAAACGCGGCATTTAGCGTGTATAAAACCAGTTTTCATCCAGTCATGCAGCCCCATTTATCGCGACGGCGTGCAATGAAATAATAATACCTACAGTTTTAATGCTTCGTCAACCAATTGGATGAATAAAAGCCATGACCATAAATTGATCCAATTTCAAGTATGAACTGCGTGAATTCAGCTGAAATACTCTCGATTAGTCGTCACTATAAAGCAGGTTTATTTAGTGTTTTAATAGGCATCTACTGAAAAAGTGTTTTATAACTGATACTCCAGACCAAGCTAAAACGTTTACGTTTGAAAACAATTGCAGTCGTGTCTTGTTCACAGTTCAATCCACTGTTCTCTAAATTTACCTCAAATGGAACGAATCGAAAACGCTAAAGAGTGACACGTTCCAGGAATCCAATTTGTGTGACTGTTAGGCGTTTGTACATTATGCTAGCATTTTTTCAAGCAATTTAGTAAGGCAAAAGCATTGAGCATTATTCGAGCATTTAATGGTATTTTCCAGGAAAATTAATATTATTTCCACAGAATATAGAAATAAAACTATTTTTTTTACAAGAAAATGAAGACTTAACGTAACCTCTTCACTTAAGTATCACAGAAAGGGGACAAAGGATTAATAGAACAACAGATCATTTTGAGAATTATCTTCTGGTATATTAAGACTTAGTACGTTGATGTTAACTTGTTCTACTAAGTAAACGTTTTTTATTAGTATTTTATTAACCGCTAATTGTGTTGAAAAATTAAAATTATAAAAATTCAAAAACCCCTATGTATGAGCATTAGCTGAGCATTTTAGTGACATTTTTGGGAGAAACCAAGCATTTTAGTGGAAAAAATGGAGCATTAAGGTGGAGCATTTTAGTGGGGAAATAAAAGCATAATGTGTACAAAAGCCCAACGATAGTATGCGAAAAAGCAAAATCTGTCTTTTTAAAGCCGAGATGGATTAGTACAGCAACGAGTAGTACGTGCCCAGCGAGTATTTACTTGGTTACCGTTTCTCTCATGGCACTTAATGTTCTTCTTTACATACCCAAAACATTCTCACAATATTAGTATTTTCTTGATTCTTCTTTGATTGATTGTTAGCACACTAGTTCAAGTTTGATTCGTTCTTCACAAACTGATTGTGTTTAGAACAGTAGAAACCCGCGGGGGCTGTCAGGGAGGCGGTCTACATTATGATGACCGACTCTATGATGGGGAAATATATATT
>JAHPZR010007489.1:22500-32500 GCA_019787425.1 Platygyra sinensis | reverse complement strand
CGAGCTAAGTCAATCCATCTTTGTCGCTGGGTACATGTTCGGAGTTCTAATCTTTGGTATTTTGTCTGACAAATATGGCCGACGTAAACCGTGGCTTTTCGCAAAAACAGTTGGAGGTGTTTTAGCGCTGATGTCTGCATTTGTTGGGACCTATGAAGAGTTCGTCGCTTTACGTTTCGCTATAGGTGTTATGAATGGCGGAGGGGGTCTCACCACATATGTTTTATCAACAGAATCAATCGGTCCATCTTATCGTGGTAAGTGAAATTGTTTTGCAAAGGCTTAATAGACAGTCAGCTACAGAACTGCCAAGAGTTGATTTGACATAATTTTTTCTAACATAATCCGTTGGTTAGCTTTTTTCAGAAGTTTTCAAAGCCAATTTTTTTGTAAATTTTTTTGAGCGCAATATTGATTTGATTTTGCGTGACATAAATTCTGTGTCACGCAATAAATGTGTTTTTTAGGAAAACACGTTATTCCCAAGCTCACCAGTGCATCTCTGTAGCAGGGAGTTAGAAAAGGTTCTAGCAAATTGAATGTTTAAGAGGGAGAGAAGGAGGAGGTTACTTGAGGATAAACATGCACCCCATCCAGGATTTAGTAGTAAAAATACTTTGAGGTTTCCTGCTACATTGAAAAGTGGAGTTATTTATGGTTACCTGAGCCATGTAAGTCTTGGTAAGATTAAAAACCACAATCTATCAGTTTCGAGGGCTGAAGTAGGCTACATCATACCACGTTTTTGCTTTTTGTTGTAGGATCAGCCGGCACTTGGCAGCAGGCATTCTATGCTATAGGCTATGTAGTTTTGGCCCTTGAAGCTTATTTCATCCGTGACTGGCGGACTTTGACAGTAATTTCAATTCTTCCATCTGTCATTATTTTGCTGGTTTTCAAAAGTATTCCAGAATCTCCAAGATGGCTAGCATCCCAAGGAAGAATAAAAGAAGCTGAACACATTCTGCGTAACATAGAGAAGGAAAATGGCTCCAATAATAGTGAGGTTATATTTCTAAAAACTGACATGACCAAAGAAGACACTAAAAGCTCCCAGTACGGAGTAATTGACTTATTTACTCACAAGTCTGTATCCATTATCACGGTCATTATGATGTTTACATGGTGTGTGAACAGTATGGTGTATTATGGACTTGCCCTTAATGTTAAAAACCTTGGGGGAAGTGTGTATATCAACTTTGCCCTCGCCAGTGTGATAGAATTACCATCCTATTTGGTGACTCAGGTTCTTCTTGCACGGCTTGGACGAAGACAAAGCTTGTTCTTTTTTCTTCTCAGCGCCAGTGTGTCTTGTTTCATGTGCATGTTTCTACAAAGCGGCCAAAATGCTGCTGCAGTATCCATCACTGCGCTGGTCGGCAGGTTTTGTATTTCTGCATCTTTTGCTCTTCTCTATGTCTACTCGGCAGAGCTTTTTCCCACAGTTGTGCGCAATGCAGGAATGGGTATATCCAGTTTATCAGCCAGGCTTGGTGGGATTGTCGCACCTTTTATTGTTCTTCTTGGAGATCAACGTAACTCTCTACCAATGTTTGTTTTTGCCTGTACTGCACTGCTTGCTGCAATAGCGGTGCTGAAACTGCATGAGACGCGAAGCAAGCCAATGCCAGAGACATTTGCAGAGCTTGAGGAGAACCATCCAAGGAAACCAAAGACCAATGGCGATCCATACTAGATTGATCCAGTGTCAAATCAGCCACATGAATAGCTGACCAATTCAGTATTTCAGTGGCTATATGGGTACCCAAGCCTTGTGTGGGTCATGTGGTAGTCAGGTAAATGAACAAAAGGAACCCTCCACTGCTCCATTATGTTCAATAACAAGTGGGACATGTAAATTAACGATAAGGAGGCCTATGGATCTAAAGCCATTAGGTATTCTGGGCCCAAGAAATGGAATTTCTTGGACGATAATTTGCGAACTCAGTCAGATCTTCAGTCTTTCAAGAAACTTGTACGACTTGTGGACTTTGAGAATCTATAGCAATTTGTACGTGATTAGTTCATTTATGATTTTAATTTAATTATAGATTTTATGTATAAATTTGCTCAAACTAGCACTGGTATGCTATACAATAAGTGAATTCAAATAAAGCTTTTTACTTTTTACATACTTACTTTATGTAACCAGTAGTTACCTTGTAAATGTTGACTAAC
Source organism: Platygyra sinensis (assembly GCA_019787425.1). Classification (NCBI taxonomy): domain Eukaryota; kingdom Metazoa; phylum Cnidaria; class Anthozoa; order Scleractinia; family Merulinidae; genus Platygyra; species Platygyra sinensis. The sequence goes on along the minus strand of JAHPZR010007489.1, from coordinate 30,322 downwards.
CCGATGCACTTTTGAGCACATGACAGATAGTGTTGGTGCCACCCAATCCAAGAGCAAGTACAACTAATGTACATGTAACTGAACATAAATAATGCTACTGTCTTAACCCTAAGACTCTCTAGGGAGGGAGTACATAATACACCATTCATAAGTTTTGCAATTTGTAAGGTTTAAGGCGAGTAAATATAGTTATTTAGCTAATATATGTTGCCAGAATTATACAGATATAAAAAATTATATTAATATAATTAAATTAATTATATATTCTTCTTTGGCCAAGCCTGGCTTAAAGGGGCACTGTCACGGTATTTTAGCGTCACTTTACAGTGCCGAAATATGTTCCTGCATCAGTGGAAACCCAAAAATAATGATGCAGTTTTGTTACCTAGGACTTTATCACTACATCGAATCCATTTACTGCTGCCTTTCACTTAGCATGGCGAGGATGGAAATGGATTGAAATTTGAAAAAACTAGCCAGTTTTTTCAAATTCTAGAGCCATTCCTTGAAAATATTACCAGAAATTCATTATGGTTTGCTCTCTGAGCCACCATTCGTTTGATATGTTTCTGTTAGTCCATTTGAGCATTTTGGGAACAAGTAAAGGTACCAGGTAAAGATTACAGCAACAAATTAAGCTTAAAACAGCAAAACTTCCGTGACAGTGCTCCTTTAATTAAGAAAGTGTCCACATTTAGAGTGGACAACGAAGCAAGTTTTGTGCATGTCTAAATCAAGAACATTAGTTTGGCCTTACTTACAGACCTTAACCCTTTCACCACCAGGGGTCTCCCTTTGACGAGTAAAATCGTCTGGCGTTAGACAGAGTAAAATCTATAAGTGGCCACTGGTGGTGAAAGGGTTAAGGGAGATAGTTTTTTAATTAAGGCCCGATTTACATGGTACGACTTTGTCGTACACAACAAGCTTACGAGTCACAGGCCTATGACAGAATTGTTTCTTGTAAATCAAACCTACAACTCCCTTACAATTGTTATGTAGGTATTAAGTCATGTCGTAGGCCTCTTGTAAGCTTGTTGTATGCGACAAAGTGGTACCATGTAAATCGGCTGTAAGAGTTTGTTCCTCTCAAGACTCCTTGTCTCATGCTCCAAGAGCTAATCACCATAACTATGTTTATTGAAATTTGAAAGTAACACAAAATGATTCCTATTAAAATAAAGGTGTTTGCTCACAATAAAAGATTGTCCAGTTAGGAATTGTCATTGTCCTTCCTCAAGCAAATAGGCAACTGGTCATACACTGCATTGCAAATCAGTGTAATTCTGCACTCTGTGCAGGCCTGGCATATAATTTCTTCAAGGGTTGTATTCAATACGCTGGATAATTGTTTTTTTTCCCACTTGATCCAAGCCCACTGAAGGCCTTCTCTGGGACCTGAAATTGCCTTCAGTCCCCCAAAATTATCGTGATTTTTGGTCCTAGAGTAGACCTTGCCATACACTTAACTCCAACCTTCCTTGCCCCCCAGGTAAAACAAATATAAAATCAACAGTCGTGGATGTACCATAGGCATGAGCTACCTTTTAAACTGTTGTTAACCAAAATAGGATCTGATTACAACATCAACCTAGTTTCTTGTGCAACTTCATGGAAGTCTGATTATTTGGTTTTATCAACTGTGTTGATAATGTGAAGTGGCCACCATAAAGAGATTCGAAAGCTGACGTTTCGAGCACGTCAGCTTTCGGATCTCTTTACAGTGGCCAATTCACATTATCAATGCAGTTGATAAAACCAAATTATCTTGTAATACTCCCCACTGACGCAGCACCACAGTTTCTTTAGAAACTTACCCCCTTTATTCATGGTAATCTGTTCATCTGCATCAGTTTAATTTGGAGACTTCCTCCTCATTGCTGTCTATCAGTTCTCTTCTTTCATCTTTTGTCATTTGCATATGATGTAAACAGACCATGTAATGGGAAACGTTTTGTGTGTAATGTCTTAACATCATTTAGCTCTACTCACCCTCACAACCTATTGGAGGCTTTTTTTCTCCAATAAGTGCTCCTAATTTTTCCCAAGGTTTCATCTAGTGCCACCTTCCAATATTGTCATGCCGATAAAAACTTTAGTAAGTTTTACACCAAGGATGATTTATCGTTCCAATATAATAATGCGACTACTGTAGTGATTTTGAAGAATGATAGCTATGATTGCTGCAAAATTTTGCTTGTCTAAGCCTTGAACAAACATCAAAACTTTTACTCAGTCGAGTTAACCCCTTTCTGCGGCAGATACACAAGTTCAAGATATGGATGAGCAAAGCCCATCCCCAGTAGCAGTCTGGGGACATCCTCCCCAGACCTCCTCAGAAATAGGATTTCTGGCATTCTAAGGTATAGTCATTGTGTCAGAAAATGTTGCAGTTTCATTCCATTAAGTTTTAACTGTGCCTTTCAATAACGTGGGGACCAAAATTCAAAGCTCAACCAACAAATGAGGTTTTCGCTTCTGTCAATCAAATAAATGCTGGATCCTCCCACTTCCAACTACTGCCAGGCATGCAGACTGTGATGAAATCAAATCATTGAGCACAGTTCATAAAACAGTCTGAAGCTGGGAGGAGCCACTGAACATTTGATTGACGGTAGCAAAAAACACATACATTTGTCGGAGTTTTGAAGTTTAGAGTCGGCATGTTATTGAAAGGCGCAGTAAAGTATTTACAAATATTTTTAAAGTTCTATGGCGTTAGCTCCTTTAATTTAGGGGGTTCAACTGAATACCCCCCCCCCCCCCAACCCTCTAAATCCACCCACCTCTTTCAGTTCTATTTACAATATTTGTTTTTCGATTGTAAGTGTCCTTAATTTTCTCAGCAGTGCTAAATAATGACACTTGAATGATTTATTTGATCTTTTTATCTTATAGTGACAAGGCAGGAATTTACTCTGCAAAAAATAGCCATCTTAATTCTCTTAACCATTACTGTGATACTGTGATAAACGTATGGTGATATGTATGAGATTAAATATTTATGCTTTTACAATTTTAACTTCTTCATGTTCTGATTTGTCCAAATCTTCCATTGTTTCTGGCATGGCTCGTCCCTTAGTTTCAGGCAGTTTTAGACCAGCCAAACCTGCCACTAAGGACATAACAGCAAATATAAACATTGGTAAAGATCTACTCTGTTCTCCCATAAGTACGACAAATGGACATAAAATTCCACCAATACGTGATGCAACAGTCGCCACTCCCATACCAATATTACGGATGACAGTTGGGAAGAGTTCCGCAGCATAAACATACAGTACAGCAAATGATGCAGAGATGCAAAACTTCCCAAGCATGGCTGAAGCAGAAAGCCAGGCAGGATTGGTAGAATCTTGTGCTTGTAGTTTCATGCATGCCCAGCATGATGCAGCAGCTCCCATCATGAAGTAGAACAAAGACTTGCGACGACCCGACCAATTAAGGAGAAACACAGTTAACAAATAAGAAGGGATTTCTACCAAACCAGCCAAAACAAAATTGACGTACATATTACCACCAAGGTTTTTCACATTTAGTGACAGGCCATAATATACATGGCTGTTTACAAACCAACTAACGACCATGATAAGTGTTATTATGCATGTGGTACTGTTTGTAAACAAGTCAAGAATTCCATAATTTCGCACTGAAGGACCTGATTTTGATGTGGACTTTGACCGCCGCAATGAGACTTGTTTGTTTCCTAAACCATTTTCCTTAGATATCTCATCAAATAGCTTCTGCTTCCGTCATATCTCCCTGTGTAAGCTAGCACATCAATTCCGGAATCTCCAGTGTGACTATAAATTACCCAGGGAAACTGACGGAAGAGCTGAAGCTATAGTGAGATATCTAAGGAAAATGGTTTAGGAAACAAACAAGTCTCATTGCGGCGGTCAAAGTCCACATCAAAATCAGGTCCTTCAGTGCGAAATTATGGAATTCTTGACTTGTTTACAAACAGTACCACATGCATAATAACACTTATCATGGTCGTTAGTTGGTTTGTAAACAGCCATGTATATTATGGCCTGTCACTAAATGTGAAAAACCTTGGTGGTAATATGTACGTCAATTTTGTTTTGGCTGGTTTGGTAGAAATCCCTTCTTATTTGTTAACTGTGTTTCTCCTTAATTGGTCGGGTCGTCGCAAGTCTTTGTTCTACTTCATGATGGGAGCTGCTGCATCATGCTGGGCATGCATGAAACTACAAGCACAAGATTCTACCAATCCTGCCTGGCTTTCTGCTTCAGCCATGCTTGGGAAGTTTTGCATCTCTGCATCATTTGCTGTACTGTATGTTTATGCTGCGGAACTCTTCCCAACTGTCATCCGTAATATTGGTATGGGAGTGGCGACTGTTGCATCACGTATTGGTGGAATTTTATGTCCATTTGTCGTACTTATGGGAGAACAGAGTAGATCTTTACCAATGTTTATATTTGCTGTTATGTCCTTAGTGGCAGGTTTGGCTGGTCTAAAACTGCCTGAAACTAAGGGACGAGCCATGCCAGAAACAATGGAAGATTTGGACAAATCAGAACATGAAGAAGTTAAAATTGTAAAAGCATAAATATTTAATCTCATACATATCACCATACGTTTATCACAGTATCACAGTAATGGTTAAGAGAATTAAGATGGCTATTTTTTGCAGAGTAAATTCCTGCCTTGTCACTATAAGATAAAAAGATCAAATAAATCATTCAAGTGTCATTATTTAGCACTGCTGAGAAAATTAAGGACACTTACAATCGAAAAACAAATATTGTAAATAGAACTGAAAGAGGTGGGTGGATTTAGAGGGTTGGGGGGGGGGGGGGTATTCAGTTGAACCCCCTAAATTAAAGGAGCTAACGCCATAGAACTTTAAAAATATTTGTAAATACTTTACTGCGCCTTTCAATAACATGCCGACTCTAAACTTCAAAACTCCGACAAATGTATGTGTTTTTTGCTACCGTCAATCAAATGTTCAGTGGCTCCTCCCAGCTTCAGACTGTTTTATGAACTGTGCTCAATGATTTGATTTCATCACAGTCTGCATGCCTGGCAGTAGTTGGAAGTGGGAGGATCCAGCATTTATTTGATTGACAGAAGCGAAAACCTCATTTGTTGGTTGAGCTTTGAATTTTGGTCCCCACGTTATTGAAAGGCACAGTTAAAACTTAATGGAATGAAACTGCAACATTTTCTGACACAATGACTATACCTTAGAATGCCAGAAATCCTATTTCTGAGGAGGTCTGGGGAGGATGTCCCCAGACTGCTACTGGGGATGGGCTTTGCTCATCCATATCTTGAACTTGTGTATCTGCCGCAGAAAGGGGTTAACTCGACTGAGTAAAAGTTTTGATGTTTGTTCAAGGCTTAGACAAGCAAAATTTTGCAGCAATCATAGCTATCATTCTTCAAAATCACTACAGTAGTCGCATTATTATATTGGAACGATAAATCATCCTTGGTGTAAAACTTACTAAAGTTTTTATCGGCATGACAATATTGGAAGGTGGCACTAGATGAAACCTTGGGAAAAATTAGGAGCACTTATTGGAGAAAAAAAGCCTCCAATAGGTTGTGAGGGTGAGTAGAGCTAAATGATGTTAAGACATTACACACAAAACGTTTCCCATTACATGGTCTGTTTACATCATATGCAAATGACAAAAGATGAAAGAAGAGAACTGATAGACAGCAATGAGGAGGAAGTCTCCAAATTAAACTGATGCAGATGAACAGATTACCATGAATAAAGGGGGTAAGTTTCTAAAGAAACTGTGGTGCTGCGTCAGTGGGGAGTATTACAAGATAATTTGGTTTTATCAACTGCATTGATAATGTGAATTGGCCACTGTAAAGAGATCCGAAAGCTGACGTGCTCGAAACGTCAGCTTTCGAATCTCTTTATGGTGGCCACTTCACATTATCAACACAGTTGATAAAACCAAATAATCAGACTTCCATGAAGTTGCACAAGAAACTAGGTTGATGTTGTAATCAGATCCTATTTTGGTTAACAACAGTTTAAAAGGTAGCTCATGCCTATGGTACATCCACGACTGTTGATTTTATATTTGTTTTACCTGGGGGGCAAGGAAGGTTGGAGTTAAGTGTATGGCAAGGTCTACTCTAGGACCAAAAATCACGATAATTTTGGGGGACTGAAGGCAATTTCAGGTCCCAGAGAAGGCCTTCAGTGGGCTTGGATCAAGTGGGAAAAAAAACAATTATCCAGCGTATTGAATACAACCCTTGAAGAAATTATATGCCAGGCCTGCACAGAGTGCAGAATTACACTGATTTGCAATGCAGTGTATGACCAGTTGCCTATTTGCTTGAGGAAGGACAATGACAATTCCTAACTGGACAATCTTTTATTGTGAGCAAACACCTTTATTTTAATAGGAATCATTTTGTGTTACTTTCAAATTTCAATAAACATAGTTATGGTGATTAGCTCTTGGAGCATGAGACAAGGAGTCTTGAGAGGAACAAACTCTTACAGCCGATTTACATGGTACCACTTTGTCGCATACAACAAGCTTACAAGAGGCCTACGACATGACTTAATACCTACATAACAATTGTAAGGGAGTTGTAGGTTTGATTTACAAGAAACAATTCTGTCATAGGCCTGTGACTCGTAAGCTTGTTGTGTACGACAAAGTCGTACCATGTAAATCGGGCCTTAATTAAAAAACTATCTCCCTTAACCCTTTCACCACCAGTGGCCACTTATAGATTTTACTCTGTCTAACGCCAGACGATTTTACTCGTCAAAGGGAGACCCCTGGTGGTGAAAGGGTTAAGGTCTGTAAGTAAGGCCAAACTAATGTTCTTGATTTAGACATGCACAAAACTTGCTTCGTTGTCCACTCTAAATGTGGACACTTTCTTAATTAAAGGAGCACTGTCACGGAAGTTTTGCTGTTTTAAGCTTAATTTGTTGCTGTAATCTTTACCTGGTACCTTTACTTGTTCCCAAAATGCTCAAATGGACTAACAGAAACATATCAAACGAATGGTGGCTCAGAGAGCAAACCATAATGAATTTCTGGTAATATTTTCAAGGAATGGCTCTAGAATTTGAAAAAACTGGCTAGTTTTTTCAAATTTCAATCCATTTCCATCCTCGCCATGCTAAGTGAAAGGCAGCAGTAAATGGATTCGATGTAGTGATAAAGTCCTAGGTAACAAAACTGCATCATTATTTTTGGGTTTCCACTGATGCAGGAACATATTTCGGCACTGTAAAGTGACGCTAAAATACCGTGACAGTGCCCCTTTAAGCCAGGCTTGGCCAAAGAAGAATATATAATTAATTTAATTATATTAATATAATTTTTTATATCTGTATAATTCTGGCAACATATATTAGCTAAATAACTATATTTACTCGCCTTAAACCTTACAAATTGCAAAACTTATGAATGGTGTATTATGTACTCCCTCCCTAGAGAGTCTTAGGGTTAAGACAGTAGCATTATTTATGTTCAGTTACATGTACATTAGTTGTACTTGCTCTTGGATTGGGTGGCACCAACACTATCTGTCATGTGCTCAAAAGTGCATCGGGTTAGTCAACATTTACAAGGTAACTACTGGTTACATAAAGTAAGTATGTAAAAAGTAAAAAGCTTTATTTGAATTCACTTATTGTATAGCATACCAGTGCTAGTTTGAGCAAATTTATACATAAAATCTATAATTAAATTAAAATCATAAATGAACTAATCACGTACAAATTGCTATAGATTCTCAAAGTCCACAAGTCGTACAAGTTTCTTGAAAGACTGAAGATCTGACTGAGTTCGCAAA
>JAHPZR010007489.1:0-17500 GCA_019787425.1 Platygyra sinensis | reverse complement strand
CTTCTATTACAAAGATGTGTTAGAAAAGGTAACGATGCAAAGAACCCAGCAATTTTCAGCTTTTGTTTGTTACCGAAAGAACCCAGTTAAATGCAACGCATGTGCAGTTGCTCGAAAAATTGAGACCGATTGCTTTAGCAGAAACATGCCGATTTCTAACGATCCAGTCGTTAGAATTTCAAGAAATTTGGCAGAAAAATAGATCAGAGACCACGTGAATGATCTATCAAAAATAAATCTGAAATTTGACATAGGGAATTTTTAATAATACAGAAAACGATTAACGGCAAATTACGAAAATCGCCTATGTCAAAATTTTATTAGAACCGTGTTGACAGAAGGGATTTAACGTCAATTCTTAGCGTGCAAAATATGAAAACAATCTAACGACTGGATTTTTTTTAAATAAACAAAAACCATTATTTAAGCCTTGTTTTTAACCAGCCCCGTTGCCATGGCAACAGCACACACCCTAGTCAAAATGCGAGAATAAACATTTCTGTGGTTAACCTTGACTCTTGCCAAAAATGGGCACCAAAGCATAAATAGTTTAAAAGTTATGGTGAATTAGGCATAGGCACTTGAAAACTGTGTTCGGCCACCTCAAGGTCTGTATATAAGACAAGACTAATGTTCTTGATTTAGACATGCACAAAGCTTGCTTTGTTGATTGCTTCTTTGTCCACTCCAAATGTGGATGCTTTCTTTATTAATCCAGACTTGGCCAAAGAAGAATATACAATTAATATATTTTTTAAAGATATAATTTTATTTCTGTATAATTCTGATAGCATGGCTAACTAATGATATTTACTCGCATTATACCTTATGAATTGCCAAACTTATGAATGGTGTATTTTGTACTCACACCCTAATTTTTGAAGAGTCTGGGTTAAGACAGTAGTCTTATTTATGTTCAGTTACATGTGCATTGGTTGTACTTGCTCATGGATTGGGCAGGACCACCACTGTCCGTCATGTGCTCAAAAGTACATCGGGTTGGTCCACATTTCAATGAAACTACTGGTTGCCTAGGCCTCCTTATTATTAATTTTCATGTCCCACTTGTTAATGGATATAATGGAGCAATGGAGGGATCCCTTTTGTTCATTTACCTGACTACCACATGACCCACACAAGGCTGGGTACCCATATAGCCACTAAAATACTGAATTGGTCAGCTATTCATGTGGCTGATTTGACACTGGATCAATCTAGTATGGATCGCCATTGGTCTTTGGTTTCCTTGGATGGTTCTCCTCAAGCTCTGCAAATGTCTCTGGCATTGGCTTTCCTTGCGTCTCATGCAGTTTCAGCACCGCTATTGCAGCAAGCAGTGCAGTACAGGCAAAAACAAACATTGGTAGAGAGTTACGTTGATCTCCAAGAAGAACAATAAAAGGTGCGACAATCCCACCAAGCCTGGCTGATAAACTGGATATACCCATTCCTGCATTGCGCACAACTGTGGAAAAAGCTCTGCCGAGTAGACATAGAGAAGAGCAAAAGATGCAGAAATACAAAACCTGCCGACCAGCGCAGTGATGGATACTGCAGCAGCATTTTGGCCGCTTTGTAGAAACATGCACATGAAACAAGACACACTGGCGCTGAGAAGAAAAAAGAACAAGCTTTGTCTTCGTCCAAGCCGTGCAAGAAGAACCTGAGTCACCAAATAGGATGGTAATTCTATCACACTGGCGAGGGCAAAGTTGATATACACACTTCCCCCAAGGTTTTTAACATTAAGGGCAAGTCCATAATACACCATACTGTTCACACACCATGTAAACATCATAATGACCGTGATAATGGATACAGACTTGTGAGTAAATAAGTCAATTACTCCGTACTGGGAGCTTTTAGTGTCTTCTTTGGTCATGGCAGTTTTTAGAAATATAACCTCACTATTATTGGAGCCATTTTCCTTCTGTATGTTCCACAGAATCTGTTCAGCTTCTTTTATTCTTCCTTGGGATGCTAGCCATCTTGGAGATTCTGGAATACTTTTGAAAACCAGCAAAATAATGAAAGATGGAAGAATTGTAATTACTGTCAAAGTCCGCCAGTGAGGGATGAAATAAGCTTCAAGGGCCAAAACTACATAGCCTACAGCATAGAATGCCTGCTGCCAAGTGCCAGCTGATCCTACAATAAAAAGCAAAAACTTGGTACGATGTAGCCTGATTCAGCCCTTCAAGTTGATCAATTGTGGTTTTAAATCTTACCAAAACTTGGGTGGCTATTTAGTCTATTTAAATCAGGTAAACATTAAATAACTCCAGTTTACAATTAGCAGGAAACCTCAAAATATTTTTACTTATAGTTTATAGTAATTTTTCTTGGACAGTTCTGTCCAAGGGGGAAAGGTGCAATGAGGTCCCTACATGAAGCAGCAACCCTTGAGACAAGGCCATACAACGGAAACTCCTAGATGGGACGCCAGTTTATCCTTAAGTATCAATTTGCCAGGACCCATTTTAACTCCCTGCCACAGAGATGCACTGGTGAGCTGGGGTGTTAAGTATCTTCCTAAAGAACATTAAGCATTTGCGTGACAGAGAATTTATGTCACGCAAAATCAAATCAATATGGCGCTCAAAAACAAATTGGAATAAAATTCACCAAAAAATTTGGCTTTGAAAAATTCTGGAAAAAGCTAACCAACGAATTATTTTGGAAAAAAAAATTATGCCAAATAAACAGTTGACAGGTCTGTTGTTGACTGTCGTTTTAGGCATTTGCTATAGTTTCACTTACCACGATAAGAAGGACCAATTGATTCTGTTGATAAAACATACGTGATTAGACCACCTCCACCATTCATAACACCCATACCGAAACGCAAAGCGATGTACTCTTCATAGGTCCCAACAAATGCGGACATCAGTGCTAAAACACTTCCAACTATGTAAGCGGAAAGCCAAGGTTTACGTCGGCCATATTGGTCTGAGAGAATACCAAATATCAGAACTCCGAACATGTACCCAGCGACAAAGATTGATTGACTTAGCTCGCATTTGTAGCGATGAGCGCAAGCTAAGTTCCATTCTGTCGCGATGGATGTGAACTCAGTGGAGAATTGTGCTCCGAGACAGATAGAACCATCCTTGTCACAGCAGCGCGCGTGGCTTGAGTTGCAATGTAAAATGTCGCCTACAGAAGACGGGCACTTCCACTCGGGGACTGCTCCAACGAAAACAACAATCAACATCTGAGCAGCAAGAGGAAGAGAGATGAGACTCACTACGAAATAGATGCGTAGTTGATGGCGGCCAAACCCTCCAATGTGTTCTAGTGCGGAGTCAAAATCCATTCTTTTTGGAATTCTCTGGCTGATCGACGTGGATGCCATACATTTGCAACTTCACAAGCGTGACCTGTGTGTTCTTTGTAATATATGGATATTGAGCGCGGTTCAATTTTTGGTTGCTTGGATCTCGCTCGTTCGTGGCAAGTATTTTAACTGTTAGTTTAGACAGCTAGATGTCACGTATTCTTGATGTGATAAAAAACATTAGCGACGTCCGGCTAACATGCAAGATTACATGCCTTTGCGAGCTCACCTTTGTCAAATCCTGATCAATCTTCGCTTTAAATCGCCTAGTGCCACAGGCAGCCCAAGCTTCAGTTCGTTTCGCAAGGGTGCTAACTAGGTATACCTATCGATAGAGTGCCAACGAGCTAATAATTTGTGATGTAATAAGGGTTTATTAATACAGCATGACGGGTATTTGGTTCTCTTCTGATACAAACATTACTGAGAGAAACAACGCTTTTACCGGCCGGTAACATGACACCCCTTGGGGGTAAGGCTGCTTTCGTTCGTCACGCAATCCAGTAGGATATTGAGAGTACGCTGATTCGAGGAGCATTGTCAGTCAGTTTGACAGGGTCCATCCAAATATTTGAAGTAGAGGGCCGGAGTAAAACTTTGAGTAGGTGGCGGACAATGCTTATAAAAATACGTGCTGTGGTTTTATCGGGGCCATGTGGAGGAGAGGGCCCACCTTTTATTGGGGATTCCTGGGCCTCCCCGAGAAAATTTTGAAGGTGCATTTCAGTGTAATTTGTGCTGTAATACTTTGAGCGTGCGGACCATCATCGACTTTTTGAACCTTTGTGATAGTTTCGGTTTTTCGTCCATGATTTCGAAAGTGATAGAATTAATACATTCACTTAAACTTGACGTATTTTGAAATTGTTTCGCCTTATAACAACAAGCTCGCCAATTTTTTCGCACTTTCAAATTTTACTCAAACATAGATATCTTACGGCTGCCAAGTTAGAAGATCTTGCAAAGTTTGTTTCTTTTGCTGAAATCTTCTTTTATTAATTTTTTTTTCCAAATACATTGCAGTTATTTGCGCTCGAAAATCATGTGCAAACCAAGCGCTGGGTTGCAAGTCGTGTTTAAAGAACTAATTAAATTACGCGTACATTCACTGGAGATTTATGAACTAATTTCAATTATATTTTCGAAAGAAAACAACTTAACTTCATTTGTGTTATCTCTGTTTCTGTTAAATTTGTCCCAGGCACTAAGCAGCGATTGCTGGGTTTTTCGCTTCATTTTCAGAGGAAAAAGTGACCTCTAACCCCGGCTATCAAAATCAAATATTTCAGAGCTACCGTCACGGCTCGGTGCCCACGTCACGTTTTTAGCGACAATTCTCACATTTCTTTTATCTTACAGCTATAACAGCTGCATTAATCGCTACGTATTTGTTAAGAAGAAAATTAGACATAGTATTTGTGCTTAATTTTATTGACGGATAGGCTCACATTGTTACAAAATAAAAATTTTTCAGAAGTCATGCGAGCCTTAAGACGGCGAGTTGCCGGAGCTTCCGCGAAACTGTTTCCCTGAATAATTGTTAAAGATCGAAGGTTTTGCAGTCTATCTCCGCTCGGTCGAACTTTCAAATAATAAACCGTAGGCCCTGTCTCCTGCATCTTCGATGTTATGGTTAGCAGGGTAAGTAAAAGAACCCACGCGCTTATCGTAAAGAGTAGGGCATGAAGTTGCCGGTGTTGTGGTCTGGCCTTTGTTGTTATATTATACTGTGAGATGCTCGGAGATATTAGCTGCGATAAAGCTACTCTAAAATCCGAGGGTAAATAAAGTATTCACTTCACTTCAATACGATGGGCAAAGTCAAAGAGAAGTAAACACGCTAGTTTGATGAACACGCTTGTTTAATTCTGTGGCAAACAGGTTCGATTTGTGTTTTGATTTGAACACTGGATTTGCTCCAGTGGTTCGAATGATAAACACTCAGTTCTGTTCGGAAATGCTGCCCGACTGAACCTTCAGTTCGATATGCTAGATTTGAACACCGGAATTGCTCTTAGTGGTTAAAACGCTGCCCGACAGAACTTTCAGTTTGATCTGGATAAACAGAGAAGGCATACATACACTGTTTCGATTCATGAACACGCTTGTTCAATTCTGTGGTGAACACGCGGTTTCGTGTCGATTTTGTACCTTGCACGCTGGATTTGCTCTTGTCTAACATACAGTTTTCCTCAATATTCGATTCGCTGGTTCGGTATGTTCTGAGACTACAAAATTGTTCACAGTTGAATAAAGACAACAGCAAAGAAAACACTCGCGCTTCACAATGACCCTTCCACATCAAAAACAAATCAAACACAACCTACCCAAACAAGTCTAGATGTAACGCACCAGCTGATTGGCTAAAACTACAATGGCTCGAATAGTTCCGTCCTTGCAATTGGCTAAAACCGGGGGTCTTAGACCTTACACCTTACACTTACATTACACTTACACTTTTCGGTCGCCGATCGAGATTTTTTTTGCATACAGCATTCTTCGCGCGGCACTATTCTCTGCCGCCTCGCCAGCCGAGCGTCTTCGCTCGGCTGGCTCGTTGGCAATAAGGTCAACAGTTAACTGACAAGGGGCCCAAAAAATAGTAGTTAACTGGTAAGTGAAAAGTCATCAGTTAAGTGACATTCCATTATTATACTGAATACGATTATTGTTGTCAATAAAAGAAACAAAGGTTTTTTCCTAGCAGCGAAGCTCTTTCGTCACATTTACCTGTCCTGCAGCGTGACCCAGTGACATATTTACTGAATTAGGCCAATATATAATTACCTGGCCTGTCCTGCTGCGTGCCCCAGTTACATCGTACCAGGTGACAACGCAGGTGGAAAACCTACACGCGGTTTCACACTTTAAGCACGAAAAATTCAGTACTTTGAACTACGCCCAAGACTTTGGAACAACAGTAATGGAATTTCTTAGAAGAATTAGGACGTGGCCTGCAAAGCATTTCACTCATGACAAGTCTCCCGTTCCTGATATTTCCATGCCTTCGACAGCACTCTCAACCATGGCTCTTCCAGCAGTGCAAACAATGGCAAAAGAAGATGAAGCCGTGATGAAGGACTGGACGAAGAATTTTTGACCGGTTCGTCAACAAAATCTAATGGACTTCAATGTGAAGAAGTGTAAACTGATACGTATCACCAAGAAGAAGATGCCTTTCCGCTCTGATCTTCAGCTCAATAATAATACCTTGGAGGAAACATCTGAATTCTGTGATCTTGGTTTAGTTACTACGAGTATGCTGTCTTGGAATGCCCATGTCGACAAAATATCAAGTAAGGCTAATAAGATTCTTGGCCTCATTAAAAGAACGTGCAGGGGTCTGACTGATGTAACCACCCTAAGAACCTTGTACTGTGCCTTGGTAAGGTCGCAACTGGAGTATTGTACTGTTGTCTGGTCACCTTACACAGCTAGAAATGTCGACAAGTTGGAAAGGATTTGAAAACGAAGAGCTACAAAGTTTATACTTAAGACAGATGTTGAATATGATACTAGAATAGAAAGATTGAACTTGTTATCCTTAAAGGATAGACGCTTTCTGTTGGATGTTTTGTTTTTTTATAAAGCTCTTAATGGGTATATTAACTTAGATGTTTCCTCGTATATTCAATTTTATTCAAATTCTGAGGGGTACTCTTTAAGGGGAAGGGATGAACTTATATTGAAGAAGAACTATGCAAGGACTGATACTTTTAAGTTTAGCTTTCTTAATAGGATTGTTGACTCATGGAATGTGTTACCACTTCTGTACGGCAAGCCTCAAGTATCTCTAGTTTTAAGAGGGGAGTAAGGGATTTCCTATTTTCTAGAATTGTATAATTTATTTTATTATTTTTTTTTTTTGCTTTACATACTGTTTCTTAGACATTCTTATATATATTTTTGGCTTTATTTTCGTTATATATTATTATTTGTGATTACAGTATGACTGTGTTTTTTTGAGTAATGTTTGATTTATGTTTATTTATAATGTAATAATATCCATTATTTAGATTTTTATCTTTTAAATTATAACGGTTCTTGGGAGGGTTTTTTTTTTCAGGTGGTCTGCCTTGTATGGGGTCTCCGACTCTTTTGCAGACTATCCTTATGGCTTTGTCTCTATTTATTGTATCAACGTCTTTTTATGCCATTAAATTGTAATAAATAAATAAATAAATAAATAAACTGTAAGAAACGAAACAACTAAAGATGCAGCTGGATCTTTATCGCCAGCGCTGTCTACTCTCAGTCCAAGCAAACAGAACATTCCTATGTGGAGTTTAATATGGAGCCAGCAACTCCTGACGACTAATCATCAACGCCTAGTTCTGTCACTGAAATCATTGAGCAGTCAGATCATTCCCCTGGCATCGATGAGCTGCAAGCTCCTGTGCCTATGAAGTAAAAAATAATTGCTGCTTATTTGAAGGGCCTTTCAAAGTATAAAAGAATGGCGTTTTTCTTTTTAGAATATCTTATTTTTGTTTTAAAGATATTTATGTTTTTGTGAGTAAATTGATGACGTCATAGGTGGTTTCACTAAAACAGTACAACACTCAGGGCGCGTTCGTTTGGGATCAATCCGGAATAAGAATAATTGGAATAATGCGAGTAAGCGTTTGTTTGGGAGCTATTCTCAATCCGCAATACCTGGATTTTCATTCCGGCTATTCTGCTCCCAGGAGCAGAATAGCCGGAATATATTCTTATTCCGGAATATCCCAAACGAACGCGCCCTCAATCAAGAATATCTCTAGAAATATTGAAGCAGTGTTCTTCAAACTTGGCATCAGGACTGTTCATCACAAAAGGAGCAAAATGACACCTGCAGTGCCGTTGCCATGACAACAGTTATGCCGCTGGTCCTAACTTAATTAGGACTAAAATTCCCAGATTTTATTCTAAACAAAGATCATCCACTCACAACAATCTAATGGGGATAGTTAAGGCAATATGAGAACCACTTGTGTGCCGAGATAGACCCTCTGTCCCACGTTTAAAGATTGCAAATGGGGATATTTGGTTTTCCACAGAAAGAGACTGGAGCCGACAGTGTTGCCATGGCAACAGCATAGTAGGTGTCATTGTGTTCCTTTTGTGATGTATGTTTGAAGAACACTGCTCCAATATTTCTGGAGATATTCTTGATTGAGTGTTGCACCTATGACGTCATCACTTTCCTCATTTGCATAATACAAAAACGTAAATATCTCTAAAAGGAAAAAAGATATTCCCAAAAGGAAAACGCCATTCTTCTTTACTTTGAAAAGCTTTTCGAATAAGCAGCAAATATTTTTTACTTCATAGGCACTTTAACTTGATGTCCCTGAAGTTACAGGACATACAGTAACAAGATGAGTACGATGAAGTTGAAGCAAGACATGCATGACCAGGTCGGAAAGACCAGTACATACATTTGTACGTCTGGATTTATGATGTCAGCATTATTTGTTAGCTATATTTCAATTTCACTTACAGTGAAAATCAGTTGATAGCTATCACTTACCCTTGGTTAGATAATTACATTATTTCTTTCAATGTCTGTTCCTTATAACTCACACTAAGGGTGAAGCTAATGTAAATTCATACAATTTATACCTTGCTTTTAGTACCTGTCAGACCCCCAAAACTGATTGGCGTGCTGACGTAAAGAAAATTCAGGTTATGATGTAATATTTTTCGCTAAAAAATGAAAGTAAATAGTTAAGTACAATTAGTAGTTAACTGACAATTGGCCGTAAAATTAGTAGTTAACTGACAACTAGGTACCCCCATTAGCACCCTCTACTCTGTACAATGTTGTCCTATGCTGTGCCATGTCGTGTTATGTTGCCCTATTTCGTGCTAGGCTAGCGCTGTGCTCTCATGTCCTACAGTGTATGTTGTGCCATGTTGTGCTATGTTGTCCTATTTTGTGCTATGCTGTGCTATGCTGTGCTATGCTGTGCTATGTTGTCCTATGATAAGCCATCTTGTTCCGTGTTGCGCTGTGTTGTCCCATGTTGTGCTGTGCTGTGCTGTGCCGTGTTGTCCTATGTTCCACTATCTTGTGCTATGTTGTACAATGTTGTCCTATGCTGTGCCATGTCGTGTTATGTAGAGAAAGACGACAAAAACGCATCTAAGGCGGTCGCTAGACACTTTAATCTGCCGAATCATTCATTCCATGCAACATATGGCAGTCTGCGGTCTCTCCCTACATCAAGGAAGCACAGAAAGCCGCAAAACTCTAGAACAAAAATTTATTTTTCAAATCAGCACTCTTAATCCTCACGGTATCAACGAACGCTTTTCATTCAACTAATTTATTCTGTTCTTTTCCACGCTGCCACGCACCAACCAATAGCGTAGCTCCATATCTCTGTAAATAAACCATACACAACCCACAATTCCTCGATTCGCTTCGACGAATGGCTGATGCTCGAAACGTCAGCTTTCGAATCTCTTTACCGTGGCCAATTCACATTATCAACTCAGTTGATAAAACCAAATTATCTATTTATAACTCTGTCAAACATGGCGTGAATTGGAAGGAAGAATCCTGAAAAATCAAAGCTTCAACGGGATTCGAACCCGTGACCTCCGCGAAATACCGGTGCGATGCTCTACCAACCGAGGCTTCTTCTTTGCAATTGCTTAACTTGCAAAATTTACTGCGATGATCATTCTTCACTTTGAAAGTGAAGGGGGATCATCGCAGTTAATTTTCCAATCAGGGTTTCAACGGGATTCGAACGTGTGACCTCCGCGAACACCGCCAAATACCAATGCGATGCTCTACCAACTGAGCTATGAAGCCACACATAGGTCTCCCATGAGGAGTGAAGTGATATGAAGTGTATATGAAATAATTCATATTTGAACTGCGGTTGTGGATGAATGTGAAGGAGGATCATCAGGGCTTCACTTTCATTCACAACCGCAGTTCAAATATGAATTATTTCTTATACACTTCTCATCATTCTTCACTTTCATCTACCACAGCAGTTCACACATGAATTATTATATATATATATATATATATATATATATATATATATATATATATATATATATATATATATATATTGACGCCATTTTACTCCTCATGGGAAGATATGAACTCAGCAAATTGACCTCGCTCCCAATGTGTGGCTTCATAGCTCAGTTGGCGGAGCAGCGAAGGTTGACATTCATTATTTCACCACCTCTCATCTACTCCAAGACTGCCGAGATTGTATCTTGTACACAGGTGTCTCACAGTTGCCCTGGACTGAGCCCGCAGTACAGCATAAGCACGTCTCGAAATGAGGGCGGGGTTCTACCTGGAGTTTACTCGTATATTATTTTTTACAGTTCTTTGTGCAGTTGTTCTTGTTTTAAGAATGATATTGAAAGATTTTAGCGTCCTTCATGTGTCACAGTCTAAACTCTCCTTGTGCCCACTCTCGTAAGCGACCAGCTCTAGCTACGACCACCTTTGTGAAACCCCGTTTTGAGCTGTGACTTAAACTTGTAATGAAAAGAGCTCTCGTAAGAGACCGCTCCCGTAAGCGATTGTGGCTACCTTTGTGATTACCCAGCTGGTCTTTTTCTTTGTTTTTTTAGCTCTTGTAAGCGATCACTTAGAGTCTTTTACATACAAATCAACACTTAAATGAAACTGCACACTGCGTTAAAGATTATTTTGGTCTAAAATGTTGAACGTTTAAGTTTCGCCAAGTCTCCATCAGATAGAAAAACACCCATTAAACATTTATTTCTTTTGTTTTTTTTTCTTTACTAATCATTAACAGGTTTCTGCAGAATTCTTCATATCCTACGAAAACCGAATTCAATAATTGCTTTATTATTCATTCAAAATATTTCCCCGTTCTTAAAGGAGTTTCGCCATTTCGCTCTTTGTTTTTCTGCTCAGCAAAAAAACACAATCTCGTCCCCAGCTTTTCTCGGTCAACGGTTCAATAATCTGCAGCGGGGCTGCACTTTTGACGTCATTGGTTCAATAATTTTCAGCGGGCTGCACTTTTGACGTCATTGATTCAATATGACGAAGATTCTTTCCAAATTTGGTAAACAGCAGCTGGTTATGGTGAATTATGCGTGCGGTTTTAACCAATCAGAAACGGGGAAATATTTTGAATGAATAATAAATATATATATATATTGACGCCATTTTACTCCTCATGGGAAGATATGAACTCAGCAAATTGACCTCGCTCCCAATGTGTGGCTTCATAGCTCAGTTGGCGGAGCAGCGAAGGTTGACATTCATTATTTCACCACCTCTCATCTACTCCAAGACTGCCGAGATTGTATCTTGTACACAGGTGTCTCACAGTTGCCCCTGGACTGAGCCCGCAGTACAGCATAAGCACGTCTCGAAATGAGGGCGGGGTTCTACCTGGAGTTTACTCGTATATTATTTTTTACAGTTCTTTGTGCAGTTGTTCTTGTTTTAAGAATGATATTGAAAGATTTTAGCGTCCTTCATGTGTCACAGTCTAAACTCTCCTTGTGCCCACTCTCGTAAGCGACCAGCTCTAGCTACGACCACCTTTGTGAAACCCCGTTTTGAGCTGTGACTTAAACTTGTAATGAAAAGAGCTCTCGTAAGAGACCGCTCCCGTAAGCGATTGTGGCTACCTTTGTGATTACCCAGCTGGTCTTTTTCTTTGTTTTTTTAGCTCTTGTAAGCGATCACTTAGAGTCTTTTACATACAAATCAACACTTAAATGAAACTGCACACTGCGTTAAAGATTATTTTGGTCTAAAATGTTGAACGTTTAAGTTTCGCCAAGTCTCCATCAGATAGAAAAACACCCATTAAACATTTATTTCTTTTGTTTTTTTTTCTTTACTAATCATTAACAGGTTTCTGCAGCCTTCTTAAAAGCAACCATCCTGTATTGTTTGACCATGCAGTTGCTTACGAGAGCTCATTCTTATCAGGGACCAGCTCTAGTTACGACCACTTTTTCGAATTTCCGAGGTGGTCGCTTACACATGAAGAGCTCCGACTGTAGTTATTGATTCTTTCATCTTGTTTGCAGGTTTAACATATCAGGAACTAGAGGATAAAGTTGAAGGAGACCCTCATATTGTGGTTACATGGAAATAACAGAAAGATATAGTGAGAATGATTCGTTTTGCGAGAAAATAGAACATTTCTCTTGGTGCGAGTTTGGAGCGAAATTATGTCCTTAAGAAAAGTGAACTTCCTATATGGTTGAAAATCAAGAGACATTATTGGAACTGAAACATTTCCTAGTTCTAACAAGACCAGAATCATTGCAGATTATCAAATAATTCTCCTTTGCAATACCTTTCATTCAAGCTACTTTCTTAAAAGGTATCGATCTCTTTTCATTAAGATTTCTGTTGCGGAATTAAGCAGATGCACACTTAAGGAAACCTAAGTAAAAACAGAGAATAGACAGCGAAACATAACGATGACATTTTATAGCTATACGCGACAAGTAAGGTTGGTCGTCCTGTCTTGAAAGTTTGAAAACCTTATCTACATTGAGAGAAAAAACTCTTAGGACAATTAACATGATCTGCCTTAATTTCTCCCCCTTTCCCCCTCGCCCCCAAGCAATGTTGTAGTTTGTGCAGGCCTAAACACTTAACCCTGTCGTAAAAGGGTTTCTTCATCCAACCATTGTTTGGAGGGGGATCGAGGGGAGGGTCATTCGTGGTATCTACGTGGTTAAAGAATTGCATATTATGCTACATCTGATTATTTGAAAAGTTATGAATATGGAAGGAAGTTCCAAGGTTTTTTGTCTTCGATTGTAGTAACTTCGCGGTCTTAGATTTTAACTGATTGCTGAGAAATCGCCGAAAATTTAACTTAGAACTGAGATACTGCTCCTTCATCCAGACCCCTTATAACGTTATCATACGAGCTTATCATTCTTCTTAGAAGGGGTGGGAGGTACTGTGACTTGGAACTTGAGCTGAGTTGAGTCCATAACTATATTTATACGCGGTAAAAATTCATGCAGCATAATTTACAAGTGTAATTTCTAAGTTTCCCTAAGAAAACTAACTAATAATTAAAATAGTATTATAATAGTAGAAAAGCTGCTTTTCAAGGATACCGTGTCTCATTCAAAGCTGTTAGGACGCAGTCTACCTTTAAGTCGGAGCTCATGAGAAAGGCTGTTTCATAACATAGCACCCCTGTAGGAAAAACGTCTCTTTAAATACTTGATGCGGGTCTGTGGAAGAGCTTATTTGTCGTCTCAAAATTCCTCACTCGATACGAAGTAATATCATTTTGAGATACGAATCGAGATTGTAGATATTCAGGGGTCAGCCTGGAATTTGTAACGCTCAAAGTGAATTAAAAATATGTTGAGAATTTGATTAGCTTTTAAATAAGGCGTATATGGAGGATGAAACCTCTTATCTTCATCTTCTCTTTCTTATACAAGTATTAATAATAATAATAATAATAATAATAATAATAATAATAATAATAATAATAATAATAATAATAATAATAATAATAATAATAATAACTTTATTTATGTATCTTGTTCTCGACACCTAAATACAACATGCACATAATTCATATGGGTGTTACTTTGGCTGAGCTCTGTTTGCTGGGCAAGAACAATAAACACTCCCAAGTGGGATATATTGGCCACAGATGTGGCCGTTTATTTTGATAGCAAGCTTAGAAAGCTTAAATTACAAACATACCAAAGTATTAGCCCAGCAAAGGTGAGGGAGAAACCGCCAGAAAATGCAGAAAACAGGGAAAATGGGGTGTGGAGGGAGGGAAAATTCCCTTCACTTGCCGAGAATGCTGCACAAACGAGAAGGTGGACCACATCTAGCAAAATATAAGTCCCGGATGACAGAAACTCCCGCATACAAGTACTGGGCCTAGTTACGTCACAAGCTACATAAACTCATTTATTTTGGTAAAATAAATTTCCTTTATGTATCTTGTTCTCGACACCTAAATACAACATGCACATAATTCATATGGGTGTTACTTTGGCTGAGCTCTGTTTGCTGGGCAAGAACAATAAACATTCCCAAGTGGGATATATTGGCCACAGATGTGGCCGTTTATTTTGATAGCAAGCTTAGAAAGCTTAAATTACAAACATACCAAAGTATTAGCCCAGCAAAGGTGAGGGAGAAACCGCCAAAGCCCGCCATGAGGAACGAGTGAAAGGGCAGCCCCACCCGAAGCCAAAGCAACACACAAGATGGAGTATGCTACATGAACAATTTTGTAACCCTTACTCACATGATTAAAATATTAATCTACAACCATGTGGCCCCTGCTCACACGGTACTTAAAAACAATCATAAGTGATCTATAACCCAGTGGCACCTGCTCACATGGGACTTAAACAATAATGAATGGTACTCATAAGCAATAATAACTAATCGATGACCAAGTGGCTCCTGCTCACCTAGTAATGAAACAATAATAACTAATCCACAACCATGGGACCCCTGCGCACCTGGTACTCCAAAACAAGAACAACTCATCTACTGTAAAACCAAGTGGCAGCTGCTCATATGGTAGTGAAACTATAAATAAGTCACTAACTACAACCAACTGCTCACTTAGTACTGAAACAATAATAACTGATCTACAACCAAGTTGCTCCTGCACACATGGTAGTCGAAAACAAAAACAACTAATCTACAACCAAGTAGGCCTTGTTCACATGGTAATGAAACAATAATATTTGAACCACAAGCAATTGGCTCCTGCTCACATGATACTCCAAAACAAGAAAAACAAATCTAGAACCAAGTGACTCCAAAAACAAGAACAATTAATCTAAAACCATGTGGTCCCTGCTCACATGGAAGTTAAACAATAATATTTAAACTACAAGCAAGTGGCTCCTGCTCACATGATACTCCAAAACAAGAAAATCTAATCTAGAACTAAGTGACTCCAAAAACAAGATCAACTAATGTAGAACCAAGTGGCCCCTGCTCACATGGTAATTAAACAATAAGTAAACTAAAACCGAGTGGCTCCTTCTCACACGGTACTCAAAAACAAGCTCAACTAATGAACAACCAAGTGGCCCCTGCTCACATGGTAATTAAACAATAAGTAGACTAAAACCGAGTGGCTCCTTCTCACACGGTACTCAAAAACAAGCTCAACTAATGAACAACCAAGTGGCCCCTGCTCACATGGTAATTAAACAATAAGTAAACTAAAACCGAGTGGCTCCTTCTCACACGGTACTCAAAAACAAGCTCAACTAATGACCAACCAAGTGGCCCCTGCTCACATGGTAATTAAACAATAAGTAAACTAAAACCGAGTGGCTCCTTCTCACACGGTACTCAAAAACAAGCTCAACTAATGAACAACCAAGTGGCCCCTGCTCACATGGTAATTAAACAATAAGTAAACTAAAACCGAGTGGCTCCTTCTCACATGGTACTCAAAAACAAGCTCAACTAATGAACAACCAAGTGGCCCCTGCTCACATGGTAATGAAACAATAAGTAAACTAAAACCGAGTGGCTCCTGCCCGCACAGTACTCAAAAATAAGCTCAACTAATGAACAACCAAGTGGCCCCTGCTCACATGGTAATTAAACAATAAGTAAACGAAAACCGAGTGGCTCCTTCTCACATGGTACTCAAAAACAAGCTCAACTAATGAACAACCAATGAACAACCAAGTAGCCCCTGCTCACATGGTAATTAAACAATAAGTAAGCTAAAACCGAGTGGCTCCTTCTCACCCGGTACTCAAAAACAAGCTCAACTAATGAACAACCAAGTGGCCCCTGCTCACATGGTAATGAAACAATAAGTAAACTAAAACTGAGTGGCTCCTGCCCACACAGTACTCAAAAACGAGTACAACTAATGTACAACCAAGTGGCCCCTGCTCACATGGTAATTAAACAATAAGTAAACTAAAACCGAGTGGCTCCTTCTCACACAGTACTCAAAAACAAGCTCAACTAATGAACAACTAATGAACAACTAATGAACAACTAATGAACAACTAATGAACAACCAAGTGGCCTCTGCTCACAAGGTAATGAAACAATAATGAGTAAGCTACAACCACTAAGTTGTAGAGCTCTGCCTAGAGTAATAATTGTGCATTCAGATAGGGAAACTCAATGACAGATGTTTGTTTTTTCTTTACAACCACCCCTCCTAAGGGGAGGTCTGGTTTTAATTTCTCAAACCAGATTGAAGTCTTTTCTTAATTTGTAACTATGTAAATAGCTCTATCCTAAGGCATTGGATGAAAATATGAAGCTTGTTTTAGTTTGTAATTTCTGGAAACATTGTAGGGTAACCTCGTGTTTCCTTGTCATGTATTTTGATCGGTATTTTTATCATCCTGAATAAATTATGCTATGTTTGTAGAGAGGCGTACCGATACAAATTTCTAGAAATCTGAGTGACACATGTCTGTTAAGAACTCACAGAAAAATGAGACAAACCAATTCTTGGCCTTAGTCATTGAATGAATACAATTTTTGAGCTTTGGTCACATGACAGGTGAAAACCAAGAACAATAATAATTAATCTACAACCCAGTGGAAAGTAGTCTAAAACCAAGTGGCCGCTGCACACATGGTACTTAAAAACAGTAACAATACACTGTAATTAATCTACAACCAAGTGGCCCCTGCACACCTGGCACTTAATCACAACAAAACTCAATCTACAACTAAGTGGCCCTTGCTCACATTGTATATATAAAAACAGATAGCAGTTTATCTACAGCTTCAAAAATTAATATACAGTTGCATGTATGTACAACCATGTAGTTGATCAACTGTAACAGTTTTACATGACTGAACTAATTTCAGCGACCGTCAATGAATCACATCATAAAATGCAAATAGTGTTCCTTTTACTCTTGACCACTGCATACTAACTGATACTCCAGTCCACAGCTGGCACATGTTATGGTATGGATAGTTATCCTGAATGCAACATATATACAAAATGTATCACCATCATATACTGGATACCTCTCAACAAGTCTTGCTGGAATCATGAGGGATATAGCAACAGGGCATCAAATATTCCTAGCACCAACAGATAATAATACTACAGAGCTGCCACATGTTGTTATGATGGATGGTTATACTGAATGCAACATCTACAAAAGTAGCACAGCCAAATACTGGATACTTCTGAA
>JAHPZR010007488.1:0-10000 GCA_019787425.1 Platygyra sinensis | reverse complement strand
TAACTACGATTTCAGTCATTTTTTTTCAAGGCGATGACCTTTGAGACCCCTAAAGGCACTGCAGCAGTCATGTTAGGTTTTAAAACCCCAAGCAGTACCAATTCACAAATTTCACCCCCTGAAAGGTACGACGAGCACCCCCGTTACTTTTAAAGGGGATTACCCGCCCCGGGGGCTACTTCCCACATAAGTGAAGAATCCTTTTTGACAAAGAAATAAAATTCTACAGCCCTTAAGGACGTTCGCGCCAATTGTTTCTGCGCATCCTTACTGCGCATGCAAATTCACACGCCACGTCATGCATGAGCGCGCGCGCTAAGTCATAAAATAAACAAATGATAGGGCAGATGGCCATTGATAGAGCTTTACCTGGATTTAACGATCTTGGACGTACCGTGACCCCATTTTTTTTTTCGATGGATCATTTTCTCTACTGATTTTCTACGTTTAGGGAAAAAATGAAAAAAATCTATCGACTAGAAGTTTGAATATTTGGCAAAATGCACCATCGAATTCCGTTCTTATTAGCTCTTTGTGCACCTTTGCAGCAGTTTCAAATGGCTCTTAAAGGGTTAAATTTTGTGAAAACATTAGTAAAATTTCGAATTATTTAAGCAACAGACCCACTTCTACAAAATATGACTAAGATCGTTTGCCTCTGTTGACTCACCTTCGATATTTTTAACTATAAACCCCGGTGGCCCGTGTTCAATTATATGGGGCAATTTTTCGAAATCAGTATAGTTTACCACACGCTTTATCTCTGAAACGAAGACGGTGACCCCCAATTTTTTTTGCATTTCTGGCACAAGTAACTCATCATCTGCCAGCAGTAAAAATTTAAAAAAATTCTATCGACTGGAAAATTTTCGCGCGAACGTCCTTAAGTCCTCATTAGGTACACATCCACTCTCTACTGGCAGTTAATAATGCACACATGGAGCTTGCATTGATTAGCAAGAGAAACAGTGTCTAAAAAGGGGAAACATTTTCCATGTAAAACTTAAAATGGACGAAAGTTAAAAGCTTAAATGTTCAATCCCTTGTATCATCAGACTGATTCAAAAAAGCCTGGGTCTTGTCAAAGTGCAAGCCAACACATCATGCAAGCAATTTAAGTTAATAGAAGTAGCACACTGGTTAACCTCTGAATAGCTCTCTAGCTATATAGTTAGCCTAAACAGTTCTTTAGTTAGGTTAAGCCTGAGGCTAGGTTATTTATTGGAGTCGGGGATTTCTGGAAGCCATTTTAGGCATTCTGCAAGCCATTTTAGGCATTCTGGATGGCTTACATAAGACTTGGCTGGCCTAAATAGCACTCTGGTTAGCAAAACGATACATCATGTTGCTTTCAGTAAGCTTTATATTGCTTGCTTGCAAACACACTCATAAAGCTTGGAGTATAGCCTTTAATTTAAATAGATGAGTTTACAGCCTCATTTGAATTTTAACATTGCTTTTTTAAAATGCTGCTGAAGGTCATCCAATAATTGAGAATAAATTGCCTTTAAAATTGCCAAAAAGCTTTTAATTATTTTTTTTTATAAAGTAGAGAAATATCTGGTCAAAAAGCACATCTTGAATGGTTCAGGTAATGAGTGTGTGTGGCTTAGAAATAGCTATGTTAAAACTGAGAGGCTGTACTGGGCTCACAAATAACTATGCTAAAACTGAGAGGCCGGAGTGGGCTCACAAATAACTATGTTAAAACTGAGAGGCTGGAGAGGGCTCACAAATAACTATTTTAAAGCTGAGAGACTTGAGTGGGCTTACAAATAACTGTTTTTAAACTGAGAGGCTGGAGTGGACTCACAAATACTATGTTAAAACTGAGAGACTGGAAAGGGCTTACAATTATAACTATGTTAAATCTGAGAGGCTGGAGTGGGCTCACAAATAACAGGACGTAACATGTCGATAATTTCGAAAGTCGATAAAAGTCGATCATTGTCGATCGAATTCGTTACTAATCAGTCGACAAGTATCGGAAATCGATAAAAGTCGATTCCACAATTTCTTGTGATTTTCAACTTTGATTTCAATCGACAAGTATCCGGAATACAAAAAACGATGCATGCCGGGAGAGGAGACGATAGGGAACCCACACGTTTATTTGTGAACTATGCTTGATAATATTCAAAGGTAGAATAAAACACGCCTATTGTTTCCTTGAATCTTTTGTTGAGCCACGCAAGCTTTCATTTAACGTCGAGATGGTGCGATGCTTTATATTTTTCTTCGATATATTAAACATCCAGTCGCCGACGCTTCGATCGTTACACAATGCTGCGTTGTTTGACTCTTGTTTGTGCCTGCAAATCAACAACCAGTTGAAAACCTTGTGATTATCGACTTTTATTGACAAATTTAACTTGTCGATTGACAATTATCAACAATTATTATACATCAGACTCACTATGAAAAATCTGATTGGTCAAGAGCATTCAATCAATTCACAATAGCTTGTGAACTTGACATGATACATGCAATATCTGCTGCAGATATTGCATTTATCATGTCAAGTTCAACGTCTGCCTGGTTACAAAGCCCCTTGGAGTGTTCTCCTCAGAAACAAAATGGCTGAACGCTTTGCTTCTGTTTCTGAGGATGAATTATGAGAAAAATGTATAATAAAACAATTATTGAATTCGGTTTTCGCATGATATCATGAATTATCAAAACCTCGTGTCTGTGTTATCTGCCTCAGCCTTTGGCTTCGGCAGATAACACAGACCTCGGTTTTGATAATTCATGATATCATGCTCAACCTCATCCAATAATTTTTTAGTATCGAGTACTATCAACTTATCGACTACGTTTTCGATGATCGACTTTGATCAACATGTTACGTCCTGCAAACAACTATGTTAAAACTGAGCAATCAATAGCTACCTAAACATGTCATAATCCATAGTTTAACTCACCAGTAAATTAAAAATGTCCTCATTAGCGGGCATTCCTGGTTATTAATCCCACAAATTACCTGTAGACCACAAAATGCAAAAGAAACATAAATCCATGTCTGTCAATACACGCAACGGGAAGATACAAATTTACAGTTAAAAAAATGATCCTATTTAAACGTGAGTACCATCGTTTTTTTGAAGTATACCACTGGAGTTGAATGCAAGCAGTCTCTACCTTTACCTTTTTAAACACCAGTGAGTGAAACCCAAATGATACAGACTGAAAGGCACCGAATCAAAAAATGTAATTTTCATAAACTTCCCTGAATTTGCTATTAATTATCCTGACTCTTTGCTGTCCTATGGCAACCTTCACCCTTAAATTCAAATACTAAATCATTATTTTTTG
Organism: Platygyra sinensis; assembly: GCA_019787425.1. Lineage (NCBI taxonomy): Eukaryota > Metazoa > Cnidaria > Anthozoa > Scleractinia > Merulinidae > Platygyra > Platygyra sinensis. The sequence goes on along the minus strand of JAHPZR010007488.1, from coordinate 6,685 downwards.
TGGCCCAAATGACCAATTGGTCAACATTACAAATACACGACTCGACGAAGACTCATTTAAGGTGGCCGAACACAGTTTTGGCGCGCGCTCTTGCTAACTCTATTTCTTTGTTGCTAAAAGAACCCAGTTAAATGCAGCGCATGCGTAGTAAGTCGAAAAAAAGTGCGATTGAGTGAAAAATTGACTTCTCGGAGGCGCTTATTTCTCGAGAACCACTCATTAGAATTTCACGAAATTTGGCACGAAAATACTTTAGGAAATAAGTAACTGGAGGATTGAAAAAAAATTGAACTTTAACAAAGGAAATTCAAGATATGCCAGTAAACCTTCAAAGAGGGATAATTAAAGATCTGTTTGTTAAATTATTATTAAAATAGCGCTAACTTGCGAGTATCGCTACAAGCTTGTTGCATGCAAATTATAAAGAAAATCTAATGACTAGATTTTCTGCAAATAAACAAAACCGATTTTAAATACCTGTTTATATTTGATCATGTTGCCATGGCAACGGTACATACGTCAGCTTAATTATCAAAAAGTTGAAGTTTGTGTTGTTAACTTGCTTGCTGCCATTTTTGGTGACCAAAGGATCAAGGGTTTTAGAGAAAAATGTAAATGAAACAGAGGTATCAAAAACTGTGTTCAGCCACCTTAACACTGTCAACTCGTTCCCAAAATCTATTTTCTTCCTCCGAGACGACTTAAATTCCAGTTTGCTAAGTTTCAGCACGATTCTATCGGTAGCACTTATACGAAGCTTCACACACGATCAACATCAAAGACATAAGCTTAAACCAGTCTTCAAAATAAAATCAGATCATTGTACGACAAGAAACGCTTATCTTAGACCTCAGGTCTCTGTAAATTTCTGTTAGGACAGTTGTTGTTTGCGAAACGTCTGCAAAGTTTCTGCTCATTTCATATTCCTCTTCATTCAGCATACAAATAAAGGACATATATTCTGTGTTTGGCGACTCGTTTTGGCCGCGTCAAGTAGGAAGAACAGCAACAAAACTATCCTATGTAACTCAAAACTCACTCCACTGTCCACTCCACTTCATTGCCAGTCGGCGCCATTTTGAATGTTAGTTTTTTTAGAGCCCGCATTACGTACCACCAGGAATCCGCTGGGAAGATCCCAACGGAGTGGGGGATGGGCAGCAGCTTTACTTTCTCCCAGGCCTCACTCATTTCGTTTCAAGAAAAAACATCGATCTCCTCCTGAACAAATTAAAATTTGAAAAAAACTGACAACGTCTTCATTAAGGGCATACACTCAGGCCTTTGGCAAAATTTTCTTTCGTTGCTAGCTCAAATGGTCGTTAAGCAGGAAGCTGACAAACTTTTCAGTTAGATTTTCTACTGCCGCACTTTTTTAGGAAAAAGTAATCATGGCCATTTTCTAAAACACTATTTATTAAACTACAACTTCGCTTAAAAATATTCTTGGAGAAGGGTTCTAGTAAACTTTTAGAACAAATATTAAAATTTGGTCCGTTCTGGTCACGTGACCGATGATGTCACAGCATTAAAAATAGCAAAAATGTATATTTCATAAAAATATCTACCCACATCCAAATTTTTGTTTCCTCTCGTTTAAAGCAACGCGAGATAGCAGTTGTACCCAGACTCCCTTAATATTTATATTTTGTTCGGTACCCGGGCAGTCCGAAATGGCTCACACCATTGTGCTTTAAACCTTTTGACTGCTTTTTCAATAACAAAATAATTTCGTCACAGTGAGCAAAAACGCACTTCAGAGCAAAGTCACGTGACCAGTGGCGTCATCGCCCTTAGTCTTGTACATTAATTAGTTTATGGTAAGACTTATTTCTAGACAACGTGGGGGTCTTGCTGCCCTCAAACTGACCAAGTTATTTGGGATTGACGATTTTCCAGCTGCAAAGGATTCTGGGAAGGTTCTTATTATAATTTTATATTGTTATTTAATTATTATTATTATTATTATTATTATTATTATTATTATTATTATTATTATTATTATTATTATTATTATTATTATTATTATTATTATTATTATTATTATTAAGTTGGTCGATATGGCCACTCCATAGGTGAAATGTATGCTATGTTAAATGAATAAATCAGAATACAATGCATTGACTCGCGATCTTCTAAAACTTTCATAGAGAAAAAAGATCGTGGACTTTCAAAACTCGCATTTAAAGAACCTTCAAACTGAGTTTTATTACCATTTAATGTGATTAACAGCCACAAATTAAAACATACTCTTTTAAGTTAACCTTTTAATTTAACTTTTTTGTGAGGGAAACACCACTATGCTGCGATATGAACTTGCTGGTGAAGTATATTACCAAGCTCCAATAAAAAAGAATTGAAAAATTCTATATTGCATGATAAAGTAATCAAGCATTAAAACTTAATTATTTATTTCGGTTGTATGTATGTAAAGTGTTCGGTACATAAAGTGAAAAAATGCACTTCTTTTTACAACCATTACGAGACGTTCAAGTCATTTGAAGTAATAAAAAGCAAGTAAAACTCATTATGTGTATTGTAAGGCTTACCTTCCAAATTTGCAAAATTAAGACGTAACGCCAGAGTCGGGTAGTACCAGACGTAGAGAGAACTTAAGATTTATGTTTTTATCGGATTTTCGGATGCCATATTTAGACGTTTAGTCCTCTTAATGATGTCCCTATGTAAGTTCTACCCTTCAATCTATAATATTTATGAAAGTGCTGAAACTCGCGATATTGGCGCATTTTTAGTGCTAATGAATGCACGCTTATATGGTATTTTTAAACCTTTCACAAATGATCTGATACCACAAGAAAAGAGTTTAATTTAAATATCCATAGAAAATCGGGCAAATTCGGGTTAACATTAAATTTTTCTTGCCATTGTAGTTAGGAAATTTCCCAGGCATATTTTGTGAGAAATCTAATTTCACCTAAGTGATTTAACTTCAGTGTACTCCAGTTAATCTCTGAAATCCCTGCTACTAATAGCAGTTGGTAAAAAGATCAAGAAAGTGTCCTGTTTTCAGTAAACTGAATTTCTTTCCGTATGCGACCGACCGCTATTATGATATTATGCCAATATATTTGTTGACCAAATATAGTGAAGAATAGGAATTTATAACTACAGTGAATAAAATCCTTAAGGATATTATAACTTCTCTTCACTCCGTTCACAAACAACCTGCTTCCGTTTAAAAACAGCAAATCAAGATCGCAAGAAATCGCTCACTTTAATTTTATTTATCACTAAGAAAATGAAACCCTAGTACAGCTTGATGCTTTACGAATAATGGATACTTAAAGTTTTGTATTGTTTCGATAGTACACAGTAATAACAATAAATAGACGTCTAATCTTGTAATACATCAGAGATTTGAGAAAGGAAAGGGGAAACGGAAAGCTCAACAGCAGTTAAATCACTTCCCTTAATTCAAAGAACAAGTCATAAATTTCGAAATTTAAGTGTTAAAACTTGTTTACAACCAAAGGCGTCGATTAGTAAAGTAGGAAAGTAAGAAATCATCACCAAAGTGTTTTATATTTTTTCTTTCCCGTGATCAGGTGCAATATAAACCATAGGATGTCATATCCTGGCCAAAGTTCATCCATTTTCAACGATGGTAATTTAGCGTTTAATCAAACATCTTTTATTATCTGTACCTTGGTGTTATCCCCTAATATGCTATGACTGACTTAACTGAAGAGGTAATGAAGATATGACATGTTAATAAACAATTATTGGATGAGGTTGAGCATGATATCATGGATTACCAAAACCGAGGTCTGTGTTATCTGCCGAAGCCGAAGGCTGAGGCAGATAACACAGACACGAGGTTTTGATAATTCATGATATAATGCGAAAACCGAATTCAACAATTGTTTTATTATACATTTTTCACATAATTCATCCTCAGAAACAGAAGCGAAGCGTTCAGCCATTTTGTTTCTGAGGAGAACACTCCAAGGGGCTTAGTAACCAGGCAGACGTTGAACTTGACATGATAAATGCAATATCTGCAGCAGATATTGCATTTATCATGTCAAGTTCACAAGCTATTGTGAATTGATTGAATGCTCTCGACCAATCAGATTTTTCGTAGTGAGTCTGATGTATAATAATAAAAATTATATTACCTAGAGACGAAAGAATTAAGCACTGGCCAAACGGACCGGCAAGTGGACGCAAGTTGAACTTACATAGTGGCCAAACGGACTCGCAAGGTTCCTCGCAAGTACACGCAAGTCGCAAACAAAGACGTATTAAGACAGGCTATCCTCTATTTTATTGGCTAGTAATAGGTTAATTGACGTTACTCAACTTGCGTTGACTTGGGTTTGGTGGCCAAACGGTGAAAAACTTGCGTCGACTTGCGTGCAAATTTGATATTGACCAAAGGGAGCACTCATCACAAGTCAACGCAAGTGCACGCAAGCCCTGGCCAAACGGAGTCACAAGTACACCTAAGTTCTCAACGTGCGTCTACTTGCGACTCCGTTTGGCCAGGGCTTTAGTCGGTTCATATGAAAAAGTACTTATATTTTAAAGTCTGTGTTGTTTCGTTAGCACACACTTACAACTTGACAAGTAAATAATTGTGGTCTAGACAAATAGTAGTATATAAGAGTTCTCAAAATTTTAAGACTTAAACATCTAAAATTAAACCTATTACAAATTTTCCTAGCAGTAAATCGTAAATTAAAAAATACCCTGGGCAATGTCTTGGCAATATCCACAGTAAGTTCTCCTCCTGGGATTTTGCTGTTCTTTAATTTCCTCTTCAAAAAAAAAAACAGAAAGGAAAAAATGCTGAGGCAAGTGCCTCAGTTTGCCTCCGATACTGGCTTCGGCCCTGAAATTTGAAAATGAAATATTGATATATTTATAGCAAACGTTATCAAGTATTCGTTTGAAGTGACAAAATGTCTCTCTTGCTCTTACACAGTCCATGTTGAGTTACAACCAAACTCTAGTTTTATTTAGGGATAGCACGATAGATTTGAAGTCTTACGCTGACTAAAAGCAACTTTCTGTACCTAACTAGAACTATTTTCATATAAGGAAAAATTATATTACTCATGACAGAAAAAGAATAATCAAAACTTTGTTTACCTTGACAACATGAGAGAACACGAAGTTGGACATCACGACACATATAATATCAAGCATTGTTGTTATCAACGCTTGAGAACAAGAGCAGTAAATTAAATACGTCAAATTGAAGATCAGTTGATACAGGCTCAGGCAAACTTTGCCACTAAAAAAAGTTTTGAAACCTTTATTTAAAGATTCGATAAAACTCTGACTTTCATCTACTACCAACTGACTTTGAGTATAGAAATGTCTCCAATTAGTTTCAAAATTTTTAACATTTCCATATGCGGGAAGGGAGTAATGTACGAAAATATAACAGACAATATGCTACACAATTAAGACTGCTTGCTTTTAAGCCGATAAGGGTCCACATATAATTCAATATAGAAAATGATTTCTCTTATTATTCTCACTGACATATAACAAACGGGAAAAACTTTGACCTAGAGCTCAATAACACAATTTACGACTCGCCACCCACTATACAGCCTCCTACACAGACCCTCTTTGAATTCGTCAAGCAAACTTGTTCGTCTCCACGAGCTCAAAGATCATGTGCGTAGGAGGCTACCCACTATAGAGGTTATTACGTTTGGAGAACTTCAACTTTTTAAAGTAGAAAACCTATTTCGGTCTGTTTACTCTTCATCGTCCGGACAATCGTCCAGCTTTCAAGGACACTTTTTAAAGAGTTCAATAGCCCTTATTAAAGAGTTCAATTAATTGCAATAGCCTTTTTGTTCTCAACGTTTCTAATACACTTAACTGTAGCATATACGGTTACCGCTGGAAAACTGGTAAAAACAATGACTTACAACAAAAAGATCCCAGATATATCCTCAAATGTCTTTAGAAAGTAAATACAACGTCTTCGTTTAAATGTCCATTTAGAGTTCATTCTTTTATGTAATAAAAAATTACTGTGTGCATGAAAACTTTGTTATTAGAGTTTTAAGTTGGCGTTGGCCATTAAGGGAAGCACGAAACACTGATCATGACGAGAGATTTTGTAACCATGGCAACAGCTCAAGAGAAATATAAATCAAAGTTAAGCAATATAAATTTTTTTTGAATCAAAGCGAGGACGATACAAGGAAAAATAAAATTAAAACCATAAAGGAAAGGTTTCCAGAAGATACTTTTGTAAATAACATGCCAGCTCAAGAAGATCATTTAGTCAAAATATAAACCAATTCTAGAAAATAATTTAGTACAAACCATACCAAGTCGATCGACAATCAATACCTACCTACTTTTCTTTCTCATCTGCCGCCCATTTTAATATATATTAACCTAAATTTAAAACACTGTTTTGTTTGGTAACTAAAAACCTTCTTTCAATATTTCTTTCAGAGTATTTTAAAAAGTGACAATATCCTCAGAATAATTGCTTCTAGAACTGTTTCTAAAACTACCTGGTAAACGTATAAATTGGAAGTACACCAACGAGTACATCATTAAACCAAGTAATCTTACCAAGTAAGCTTCGCCCGAACTCAGGAAAATGGCTCCGAAGACACTGCTACTTATTTGTCTGTTAACCGTGTTGACACCAATCTGGGGTTTTCCTTTGGCAAAGCCAGATGGT